>CM076580.1:795474877-795699084 GCA_034641835.2 Pinus albicaulis
AAAGGTTTTTGTGAAGTCTAGCATAGCTAAGACTGGTGTTAGGCACATTGCCTCTTTAAGATGTTCACAGGCCTTAGTTTCTTCAGGAGTCCATGAAAATGAATCTTCCTTCAATAATGTTGTTAGAGGTGCTTCTATTCTCCCATAATTCTTAACAAACTTGTGATAATACCTTGTTAACCGGAGAAATCCTCGCAACTAATTTATGGCTGTGGGGACTTTCCATTCGTTAATGGCTTTAATTTTGTTAGGGTCTACCTTAACACCCTCATGAGATACAATATGACCCAGATATTCCACCTCTTGTACTTCAAAGAAACATTTGGATGTTTTTGCATATAGTTGTTTATCTTGCAATAGTTTGAGCACCCTGTCAACATGTTGAACATGCTCCTTCCAAGACCTGCTATAGATTAGTATATCATCAAAAAATACTAGCACAAATTTTCTAAGGAAGGGTTTGAAAATGGAATTCATCAACCCTTGAAATGTAAAAGGTGCATTGGTAAGGCCAAAAGGCATGAATAAAAATTCATAATGACCCTCATGAGTTCAAAATGTTGTTTTTGGAATAACTTCAGTCTTCATTCTAATTTGATGATATCCTGAACGACGATCCAACTTGGTAAAATAAATTTCTCCATGTAATTCATATAATAATTCATCAATCACGGGAATGGGAAATTTATCTTTAATGGTGAGCTTATTGAGCTCCCTATAAGCTGGACACATGCACCATGATCCATCCTTCTTGTCTACCAATACTATAGGCGCAGAGAAATAACTTTGACTAGGCTGAATTATACCCGTCTCTAACATTTTTGCAATCATACGTTCAGTTTCGCTATTTTGGACATAAGGATATCTATAAGGCCTGATGTTTGGAGGAACACTTCTTGGAATAAAATGAATAGCATGATCATGATCATGAATAGGTGGAGGTCCTTTGGGAGTTTCAAACACCTTGGAATGATTTTCCATGACTTTTTGGAGATCTGCAAAAATAGATGATTTTGATGTTGGAACTTCTAGTGAGCATAATTGTGCAATTACGCCTCATTGTTATTTCTTTAGAAGCTTTGTCATGACATTAGAGCTTATTATGTTTCCCATCTTCCCTGCAATACCCCGTAATTCGACTTCCTTTCCTTATGAACAAAATTTCAAGAAAAGTTCTTGAAAATTAAAAGCTACTGTCCCCAAAGATATAAAAACATTGTACTCCCAGTACAACATCAACACCTCCCATAGTAATGGAAATCATTGGAATATTCAATACATATTCCCCCATGGTTAGCTTGATATTATGGAATTTTCTAGAGAAATTTATAGTTCCTCCATTTGCAACCATCACTTGACATTCTGGTGCTGCGTATAGGAAACAATTCAATTCCTTGGCTACGTTACAGTGAATAAAATTATGGGTACTACCTGAATCAATCAACACTATTACCTTTTTCTTCTTGATATGTCTTTCTATATTGAGATTTTGAGGAGTGGTAATTCTTGCCAATGCATTACATGATATGGTCGGACTCATTTCTTCCTCTTCTAAGGCTGGTTCATGGTGTATCTCCCCTTCTTTTGAATATTCTTATTCATTTTCTTCTTCCTCTTCAAAATATATGTAAAATAATTTCTTCAAGGAAAATTTATGTCCAATCTCCCACAATGACCTAGTTATGGACTGGTTCAGTAGAGTGAACTTGTACAACTTTCCACGTGTCACTATTTTCTCCTTTGGCTCTGAAATTTATAGACAAGACACTATAGTCCGTGTAATTCCAGTCACTTTTTACAGAATTCAAATCTAATGCTCAGAGAGAGAGTTATGAACATTTTCCCATGATCACCTCTTTGAGATAAAATTCGGGAGCCAAAAAAAGACCTAACTTCCATAGATCATATCTCCGAAACTATTGCGAACCAAGCTCTAAAATTTTGCGACGATGTTCCTCGGGATTTTTTCTTCACACTATAAAACTTTAATCTTCTGAGCTTTTGTATAAACAACATTATAACGAAAATTCTGCGATGACCTTTGTAAGTGAAATTTAGGAGCCTGCATAAATCCCTAACTTCCACAGATCATATCTCTACAAATGTTTCAAACCAAGCTCTGAAATTTTGTGACAATGTTCCTCGGGATTTTAACTTCGCACTCTAAAAATTTTAGCTTCTGAACCTTCGTAGAAAAAATGCTATATCAAAAATTCCACGATGACCTGTTTGGAGCAGCAAAACCCTAGAATCCAAAGCTCTAATACCAAATGTTATGAAACCAGCTCCAAAAATAGAAGAAAAGAGATATCAACGCCTTAGAAATAAGCCACTTCGAGGGGGAAACATCCAATAAATTACATGAATGAACAATTCTTGGATGATACAAATTACAAAACCTCCTTTTTATATATAGGAGTCCATGGGGCCACCATGTAATCCTAGTGGGGCCGCAATGTAATCCTAGCCGACCTAACAATAATAATTTAAGGGCACAATAATAAAAATATGGGGGTTACAGGGGTACAATAATAATAATAAGGGGGTTACACTAACAACAATAAGGGACTATACTAGTAATATAGGGACCTAACATTTTTAGACTCAATGTGTCTTCAGGACTGTATGGTCCTGAAATATGCCACTAAAAATTAAAATATTTGGATGACTAGTTTGGAGGAATAAAATCCTCACAATGGAGAATCTTGGAAAACAATGAAACGTTGGTCTCAAGAGGTTCCATCTCTATTTGGGTGAGTTTGAAGACATTATACATGTATTTTTCTCTGCACTTTTGATATTTCCACGTGGAATAGTGCTAGTGCTTTTTTTAGTCTGAAGATTACAACGCATTGGTATTTCCTATCTATAGAAGAATACATCATGTCATGGATGAATGAAGCCATGGACAATAGGAATTTTCCATTATTTATCTTACGGGGTATATGTAAAGGTAGGAATGCAGTGATTTTCAAAGGATTATCATATAACATTGACAACACATGTGAAAGGATACATGTATCGTATAAAAAATATGGGAATATCATTGGGTTTGGAGCCTGATTGTCTTCCTTATTTAGATATATCATCATGTTGGACACCTGTTCTTAATGGGGTGGAAATGCTGGCTGTCATTTGATCACCATCAGGGGGTCCAAGGGGAGGGGGGGTGGCAGAGACCTTTTGTAGCCCCCTCTGGCGGGGGGGTCTAGGGGGCAGCGCCCACGAATTCAAAAACAGATGTAAAATTTCCTAGTAAAATATTGTAATTTCGTAGTCAATCTAGGCTGTTCAATAGGCTGATGATCTGAAGGTAGAAGTTATGTTTAATTTAGGGTTTTTTTCCCTGAAAGGAATCCCCTCTATTGTATGAGGGTATTGTATTGCGTCTATTTATGATGTGTATACTCCGAGCGATAAATAACAAGAGGGTCTGTGTGAGAGAGAAGAGGATATTACAAAATATCTGTTGTAGGTTGTGTCCCTTCATTTTGTTGCATAATATAAGGGAAGGACTCATTATTTCCATAAATGTAACCCAAGTTGGGTGAACCACGTATATCTGTGTCTCTTTTTTTTATATGTTTTCTATGTTTGTGTTTTGGCATATTTTATGTGCTCCATTCCGATGAAATATATAATTTTCTAACAACTAGTGTTAGATTCAAAGGTCTATTTGGCTAATAAACTCATAGGAAAGAAGAGTTCCTGGTTCGAGTTCGAGAAATGGCTGAAGATGATAGGTTTAGGGTCGAGAAATTTAACGGTTAAAAATACTTGATGTGGAATATGCAGA
The DNA here is from genome assembly GCA_034641835.2 of Pinus albicaulis. Lineage (NCBI taxonomy): Eukaryota > Viridiplantae > Streptophyta > Pinopsida > Pinales > Pinaceae > Pinus > Pinus albicaulis. The sequence continues at coordinate 795,478,674 of CM076580.1, forward strand.
TGGAATATTATCTGTATTAGAAATATCTGTACCTACCATTGAGAAGAAAAACAAAGAGGTCGTCAATTATGATATATGCACAATGGGAGATTCTCAATAGAAAGACACTTAGAGAAATACGGTTGTGCCTCGAGGTGTCAATAACCTTCAATATTTTGAAGGAAACAAAAACATAGGGTTTAATTATGGCATTGGAGAAACTATATGAAAAGTCCTCGGCCTCAAATAATGTTTTCTTATGAAACATTTATTTAATATGAAGATGTCGGAAGGTAGATTTGTTGCTCACCATTTAAATGAATTTAATACGGTTACCTTTCAGTTAAGTCCTGTAGGGGTAAAATTTTATGATGAAGTTAGGGCCTTGTTATTTCTGTGGCCATTACCAGAAATTTGGAAGTGTTTAGTTATGGCCATTAGTAACTCTATCTCTAGATCTAGTACTTTAAAGTTTGATGATGTTGTCAGTGCTATTCTTAGCGAGGAAATGTGATGGAAAAGCTCCGGTGAGACATAGGGTAATGATTTGAGTGCAGAGAATAGGGGAATAAAATGGAAAGAGGAAAGAGCTTAGGATAACACAAGAAATCAAGGAGAGTCAGATCGAAGTCGATATCAGGGATACTATGCTAGAAATGTGGAAATAAAGGACACATGAAGAAATAATGAAATCTTGGAAGGGAAACGAAGGAGACACACAACAAGAAAACAATCATGAAGCAAATGTGATAGGCGATTTGTTACAAGATTCTTTGATTATTTCTTTAGAAAATGTTATTGATTCCTGGGTGGTAGATTCAGGGGTCTCATTCCATGCCACACCTGATAAGAAATATTTTCATTACTATGTTCAAGGAGATTTTGGACAGGTTCATCTAGGTGATGATTAACCCTTTAAAACCATTGGAATGGGTAAATTTCATGTAAAATAGTAGAATGGAAACCAATGGTTTTTAAAGGAAGTAAGGCATGTTCCATATGTGAAGAAAAATATGATTTCAATAGGGTATTTTGGCAGTGAAATTTGTGTGAAAACTTTCACAGATAAAACTTGGAAGGTCACCAAAGGAGCCCTGGTAATAGAAAACAGAGAAAAGGTTGGTACATTGTATTTATGCAATGATATTTCTAAATTTTTTAATTCTTTAACTTCCAAAGAAGCAGATGTAACATTATGGAAACATAGGCTCAGACACATGAGTGAGAAGGGGATGAAGATTCTTCACTCAAGAATTTTTTTGTCGGGTTTGAATAATATTGATTTGGATTTTTATGAGAATTTTATTTATGGAAAATATCAGAGAGTTAGATTTCTTAGAGTTGGGTAATAAAATAAGAGAAAAAAATTAGAGCTTGTGCATACATATATATGGGGACCTGCTCAGGTATCATCTCTCGGTGGCTCTAGTTATTATGTTAATTTTATTGATGATGCAACTAGGAAAAAATGGATTTATGATATTCAGAATAAATCTAATGTATTTTATATTTTCAAGAAATGAAAAGATTTGGTTGAGATTGAGGTAGGAAAGAAGTTGAAGTGTCTAAGATCAGACAATGGAGGTGAATATTGCAACAAAGAGTTTGATATGTACTATTCAAAGCATGGAATTCGCAGAGAGAAGACAGTTCCAAGAACACCACAAGAAAATGTTGTGTCAGAAAGGATGAACATGATCATCATGGAGTGTGCAAGGTGCATGAGATTCCATGCAGGATTGCCTTTACAATTTTGGGCAGATGATGTAGATATTTTTGTTTATCTAATAAATAGAGGGCCTTCAAGTTCCTTGGATGGTGGTATTCCAAAGGAGGCATGGAAAGGTAACAAGGTAAACTAATCTCTCTTAAAGCCTTTTGGTTGTGAGGCCTTTGTCCATGTTAATAAAGAAAATAAAACAAATCTTGAGGAAAAATAAAGTAAATGTACCTTTATTGGATATGGTTTTAATGATTTTGGTTATTTCTTATATGATTATGAAGATCAGAAAATTGTTAGGAGAAGAGATGTAATATTCAATGGAAAGGTCTTCTATAAGAATAAATTGTAGGAAAAGAAACAAGTAAAAGAAAACAAAGAATACACAATTCGTGATGAGATCACGGAAAAAGTAAAGGTGCCTGGAAATAATAATAATCTATATCCACAACAACAAAAAAACCACCACAACAACAACATGCACCTCAAACACCTGAAAGTTGTGTCAAAAGATCCACAGGATAAGTAGACCCCCTGAACGATACCCTCCTTCATTATATTATTTATTGTTGACTAATTCTGGTGAACCCGAATGTTATGAAGAAGCAATGCAGGTCGAAACCAATAAGAAGTGGTAGATAGAAACGAAAGAAGAGATGGAATCCTTAATACATAACCAAACTTGGGACTTAGTCAAGTTGCCTACAGGTAAAAAAACATTGCAGAATAAATAGGTTTACAGGCCGAAGGAAGAATATGGAGGAAAACATAGGTTCAAAGCTAGACTTGTGGTGAAGGGGTTTGCACAGAAGAAAGATAGTGAATTTGATGAATTTTTTTCTCATGTTGTTAAGATGACTTCAATCATAACTATTTTAAGTCTTTTAGCAGCGGAATATTTGCATCTTGAGCAGTCAGATGTAAAGACAAAATTTCTCCATGGAGATTTGGAGGAAGAGATATATATGTAGAAAAAAAATATATGAGGTAAAAGGGAAGGAAAAATTAGTGTGCATGTTAAAGAAGATCTTGTATGGCTTAAAATGGGCTCCAAGGTAGTGGTATATAAAATTTGACAGGTTTATGTTTGAACAAGGTTATACTAGATGTCACTCTAATCATTGTGTTCATTTGAAAAAGAAAAATGATGGCAGCTATATTATATTGTTATTGTATGTAGATGACATGCTTGTTGTAGGGTCTAACATGCAAGAAATAAATGTTATTAAAAGAAAATTGGAAAATTCATTTGCAATGAAGGATTTGGGAGTTGCAAAGAAAATCCTTGGTATGATAATAACTAGAGACAGGAAAAATCACAAATTAACATTGTCTAAGAATGAGTACATAGAAAAGGTTTTGAAAATATTTAATATGTAGAATTAAAAGCTAGTTAGTACACCTTTTGCTAAACATTTCAAACTAAGTAAGGAGATGTGCCCCAAGACCTAAGAATAAATGGATTATATGTCTAAGGTTCCATATGCATCAACATTTGGAAGCTTAATGTATGCAATGTTCTGCACAAGGCCTAATATTTCACATGCAGTGGGAGTTGTAAACAGGTACATGAAAAATTCATGAAAGGAACATTGGATGGCAGTGAAATGGATTCTCAGATATTTGAGAGGTAACCAAAATAATGTATTATGCTTTGGCGGTTCAAACATTCCCTTACAGGGATATGTTAATGCATATATGGAAGGTGAGAGATTTAATAGAAGGATCACTACAGGGTATGTAATTATTGTGGGTAGAACAAATATTAGTTGGGTTTAAAAAATTCAAAGTGTTGTTGCACTTTCAACAACATAAGGAAAGTATGTTGCTGCTACAGAGGCTAGTAAATAAATTATTTGGTTACAAAGGTTTATGGATCAATTGGGTAAGAATCATGAGATGGGAAGGTTATACAATGACAACCAGACTGCCATTCATATTTCAAATAACTCAACATTCATTCCAGGAATAAACACATACAACTCAAGTACCATTTCATACGGTCAGTGTTGGAAGATGGAAAATTGAAGCTGGAAAAGATACACACTAGCCAAAATCTTCCAGATAAGCTAACAAAATTTGTAACCAGGGATAAACGAACATTATGCTCAGTTTCAATTGGTCATCTAGCATGATGATGAACATGAGAAAAAACTAGGTCCAAAGTGGAGTAATTGTCCAGAAAATGAAGCAACCGTGGAGTTTCTACAATCAGTCTCCATGTGGGATATTGTTGGGTGTGGAGCATGATTATCTTCCTTATTTATATGTATTGCCGCATTGGACCCCTGTTCGTAATGGGGCAACAACGCCACCCATATTTTGATAGCCATCAGGGGGTCCAAGGGGGGCCGATGATGACCTTTTGAAGCCCCCCTGGCTCCAAAGCAGATGTCAAATTTCCTTGTAAAGTATTGTAATTTTGTAGTAAATCTGGGTCGTTCATTAGGCGAATGATCTAATTGTAGAAGTTATGTTTAATTTATGGTTTTTTTCCCTAGGAGGCAACCCGTATGTTGTATGAGGGTATTGTATTGCATTTGTGTATGGTGTGTATACTCCACAGGGGCTTCACTGGGGGAGCAATACCATACCATGTGGGTTCATATTGGGGGATATATATTGAGGAAAAAATGACATAATATATTGGGAGATATATAGGGGGTAAAGGGTTTTTATATTGGTAGGTATACAAAATGGATCTCAAAGTTAATGAAAAAATATAAAGGGGTATCAAAAATGTCAAGGAAAAAATGGATACCTACAATATTTAGTGGAAGTAGGGGTTTTTTGAATTAGGAAGGTGTATTGGGTTCATATTGATAGGGGGTTAAATAATGTGATTTTTAGGGGTATTTTCCAATATGTAGTCAAATTAAAGGTATTATTTAATTTTCCACGAACGCATGTGATAGGCCAAAGTTTCATTGAGTGAAGTCCCTGTGGTATACTCTAAGTGAGAAATATCAATGAAGATTGTGTGAAAGAGAAGATGATATTACAACAGATCTGGTGTAGGTTGCGTCTCTTCATTTTTCTGGATAATATAAAGGAAGGACTTGTTGTTTCCGTGGACGTAGCCCATGTTGGGTGAACCACACATATATGTGTGTCTCTTGTTTATTTTTTTTATGTGTTTGTGTTTCAGCATATTTTATGTGTTCCATTGCTCTGTAATATATAATTTTCTAACAAAGATGGTATAAGGTGATAAGAAACCACGAATCATGGAGATCCACATAATGCATAATATTTAGCAAGATATCTTGATGGAACAAATCAAAATGGACGTTGTGGATGCAGAGCTTTGATTGAGGTATCAATGAATATGTTGTATAATTTTTTCTCGAGATGTGGTGTCGATATAAATTCGAGGGTAGAGGTGGTGAAACTATGGGGTTTTCAATGTTCTGCAAAGTTCTTAGGTTTATATGCTCTAAGTATATATAGTGACTCGAAGGTTGTCATTTATTTGGTCCTTCGCAAAGTTTTCTTTGAAACTCCATTGCTACAAAAATGGTTGAGGATTGATGTTTTGAAATATTCTTTTCAAAGAATATTTTTTTCCCATATATATCAGGAGTATAACTCTCATGTTGATTTCCTATCAAAACAGGGACTCAACTATTCTCTTGGTCATATCTACTATGAAATGTTCCACCTAGGGTGGCATATACTTACAAGTTTCATTTCATTGTGTTGAATATGCTCTAGCAGATTTCTATTAACGGTCGCTCAAGATTGATCTCTGGATTACACAGGCTTATGATGTAGTCTTTATTCTCTGTTATGAGGGGTCCACATATATGCACTATGTTACATTTTTTGTTTCTAATTTACATATGTATCTAAAAATAATCTCCATATTTGAAATATAGGTTCAGTGGTGTAGGAATGCAAATTACATTTAGATTATTTCTTATGTTGACAGGATTGATATGGAACTATATTGAACTTTGGACTTATGTAATGGGCTTAATTTTTGTAATAGAACCTATTGATTTTTCATTCTTGAAAAAAAAAACATTGTGCCTAAAAGAAAACGAATTGGAAATCGAAGGTGCCTAAAGAAAAAAACATGAGCAATAAACTCTTCATATATGTTCGTAGAGATTATGTATAGTTTTGTACATGGCATGGACATGTTGATATCATAAAATTGAACTTGTAATTGTTTTTCCCAAAAACAACCTTTACAACCTAATATATCAATTTCGGAAGAAATTGTTGGGGTTGGTTGAGAAATCTAGCTTGGTAAATAAATAGGCTTCATAAATACTAAACTTAAAAATGTACCTAAAAAATTGGATTAATTTTTTTTAAATAAAATAAAGTTAGGTTAGAAAAAATCAATTAAAAATCGGCAAAATAAAGCCAAATTGAACAAACTAATAGTCATTCCTAGTTGATTTCATTGTTCGAGATCTAACGATGAGGATAGATTACCAAAGAAAAAGAAAAGAAACAACAACATTCTTTCTTAATTCCACATCAATTAAAAACAAAAACATTCTTTCTTAATTCCACATCGAGTGAACATCCACACTTTAAATTTATGTAAAACCATAAGGAGATAAGTGGAAAAAATATTTAAAATAATAGTTTTTTTCTTTTTTTCTTTTTATTTTTCTTTAAAAATACACACATCTTATTTTATTATTTTTACTATTATCTTATTATTTTTCTTAGGAACCTATTTTATACCTCAAATATCCCTTAATGTTATGGTTTTCTATTTTCTATCTATATTGGTGTTTAGTTTCAAGTTTGATGAGGTTGATAGATTAGTATTTGCAATTTATTTTGTGTGATGGCTCTTATGAAGTTCATGAGCATTTATAGTCTAGTTTATCTAGTATTGTTTAACTTATGAGTAGCCTCTATGTACAAACTGATAAACTTTTATTTTGTTTTGTTAGTGATCTAGTTTCCATGTGGCAATCCACTCACAAATAACTCCTAAAACATATGTAACGTTTTGTTATTGAAAGTATTTTTTAACTTACCAAAGAACACGAAGGGAGGAAGAATCATTCACCCCCTTCAATTATTAGATGTTTTTTTTAATGGTTACCCTTTTCTTGTTGTTTTTTCTTCTTTTAATAAATTTTCTTTATTTTTTTTAATATTTATTTTTCCATTCATTTAATTTTAATTTTCTTAAAATATTTTAAAATATATATTTTTTTAAGTCTTATTTTAACTTTAATTTTTTTTCTCAAATTTTAATTTTATTTATAAAATTTGATTAAAAAAATTGTATTATGCCATTTTTTCTACTTAAATTATTAATTGTGATGTTAATATTATATTAAAAAATATGTTTCTTGATACACTTCTTTACATTACTGATACAAAGAGTCTAGTATGTAGTATATTCACTTCCTATTGTTCAAAAACCACGATGTCATAACATTTAATTTTTTAATAAAAAACTACTATACTATAAGTCTTAGTACTATAAAATTTCTAATATAGTCCTAATATTAAGAAAAAATTGAATTCCATGTAAATATAAATCTTATTTCTATGGTGTTGTTCCTCATGAAAGTCGAAAAGTTCCATAGTTGGACCAATTACATTCAAATCAGGATGGAAAAAATTAGAAGTATTAACACCATTAACTTTAGAGATAAAGGGTTGGATATGGTGAGTAGGGATTTGCAGTTCTTCAATTTGTCTTCCAAGGATAATTATCTCATGTTTAACTTTGTTAAGTCCCTATATTAATAGTGTAGTCCATTATTATGTTAGTGTAGCCCCCCTTATTGTTATTTTTGTACCTCTGTAACCCCCATATTGTTATTATTGTGCCCTTAAATTATTATTGTTAGGTTGGCTAGGATTACATTGTGGCCCCATGGACTCCTATATATAGAAAGGAGGTTTTGTAATTTGAATCATCCAAGAATTGTTCATTCATGTAATGTATTAGAGGTTTCCCCCTCGAACTGGATTATTTCTAAGGTGTTGATATCTCTTGTATTCTATTTTTGGAGCTGGTTTCACAACATTTGGTATCAGAGCTTTGAGATTCTAGGGTTTCGCTTCTCCAAACAAGTCATCGTGGCATTTTCGGTATAATCTTTTTTCTACAAAGGCTCAGAAGCTGAATTTTTTAGAGTGTGAAGCCGAAATCTGAAGGAAAATCATTGCAAAATTTCAAATCTTGGTTCACAATATTTTTGGAGATATGATCTATGGAAGTTAGGTCTTTTTGCAGGCTCCTGAATTTAACCTAAACAGGTCATCGTGGCAATTTCGCTATAATTTTTTTTTCTACGAAGGTTCAAAAGCTAAAATTTTTAGAGTGCGAAGCTGAAATCTTTAGGAACATTGTCGCAACATTTCAGAGCTTGTTTCACAATATTTTCAGAGATATGGTCTATGGAATTTAGGAATTTTTCAGGCTCGTAAATTTCATCTCAAAGAGGTGATCGTGGGAAAATCTTCATAACTCTCTCTCTGAGCATCAGATTAGAATTCTGTAAAAAGTGAATGGAATTACATGAACTGTAGTTTCCTGTCAAAAAATTTCAGAGCCAAAGGAGGAAATAGTGACACGTGGAAAATCGTACAAGTTTGTTGTACTGAACCACACCATAATTAGGTCATCGTAGGAGATTGGGCACAAATTTGTCTTAAAGAATCCAAATTAGGTCAAACCTGTGACATTCTAAAGAGAATTATGAGGGATACCTCAGTGCCAAATTTTAGATATTTAATATCTGAAATCACAATGGTAATTCAGTTTCAATATCGAGCTCCTCAAAATCAAGAAAAAAGTGTGTATTTGGTTTTTAAAATTGCATAACTTTTGTTTGAAAAAGAAATTTGAAGTGATTCCAAGGGCATATTTTAGAATTTGTATCATATTGGGTTCTATAATTCCTCCAAAAAATAATTCCATACCCATTAAGCCTTCAAAAATATATACTATGACGCATGAAGAGGAAGAATTGCAGTATGAGATATCAAAATTACGGTACCAAGTGCAACAAATTTCGATATTACGAAGAGAAACTGAAGATAATATAGATGGTTTAAAAGCATAAATGAAGGCTAAGTTGGATGGTTTGAAGGATCAAATAATATCTAATATGGATGATAAATTAGTGGAAGATCACATCGAGCAGCGAAAATAAGTTCTCCAACTCTCAAAGGATAACCTAATTTTGGTGCAGAATCTAATGAAACAACAAGAAGATCAACATCACATCGAAAGAATTTCTGAAGTAGTCATAGAAACAAGAACTCGACAAGTACGATCAATTTCAGAGTAATCTAGCAACAAGATCGATCGTGTTGCTAGATTACTGGATAAATTAATCTTGCAGATGAGATCGATCTCCCTAGTACCAAAAGGTAATCTAGCAACAAACAGCCAATCAAACCTATATTTCTCTAGACATATGCGATTTACAAAAGAATACTATAGAGGTGTTAAGGTCTTACCATAGATCCAATGCTTTTTTGAAGTAGTTTTCCTTTCGATCGCTTGAAGGAGTTATCTTTATAGACCTACAGTCACAAACAAGCAAACATTAAATATCACCTATATATTAAATATTATAAATCATGCCTATCATGGTGATCAGGGAATCCATGAAATAAACAGTTAATTAACAACTTATTGAGAAAAATGAATTCAATTGTATTAACTTGGAATGAAGGAAAACCTTACAACCTTAGCCTTGATGTTGAATAGGCCTTCCCAGGATTCGAAGCTGGAATCTCCTCTACTCTGAAAAGCCTTGCACTTTTCCAACAGAGACAGATAGAGGTATGTGATCTCTCCTCACAAAATCTCAGTTAAATGAGTCTAAATCCCAACAACACTTACCCTCAAATGATTCTAAAGCTTGAACTCCCCTTGAGGCTACCCAATGCCTCTTTTTATAGTGCAAAAGAGGAGGTTTCAGTTCCAACTATGAAGGGATAGAATCCTCCTTCAAAGGGATAATCTCCTCACATCAATGGGTTAACTCCTTAAGGCAAGGGATACATGAACCTCAAAAGAGTGGTTCTTCCACTGCAAGATTCCTTCTAGAGGCTTCTAGAAATTACTAAAAGTGATATTTTTGAGTTTACTTATGCCTTTTTAATATTTTACAGGGGTCCACACCCTTAACACAGAAAATGTTCGTTCAGGTACGCAAGAGTCATGAATATTAGGTGCTGGATCGTAGGAAAGACAAAGAGAAAGTGCGATACCAGAGTTAAAGAGATTTTTGAGAACTTTTCTCTTATTTTTAAGGCTTGACATGATGAATTGATGTGTTATACTTGCAAAGGAGGAAGTATGAGTCATAATGAGCTCATACAGATAGCAGAATGCCAAGATGAAAATTTTCAGTGCAACCCAAGAAATTGACAAGTACGATCAATTTCAGAGTATCTCAGCAAGTGGAAGAACTTTCCTATAGAATATTCCACATGGGAGGATGAGAATTTTATACATAAGCATCAAGAAATAATCAAGCGTTGAGGACAACACTTGTTTGAAGGAGAGGAGCATGTTAAGTTCCAAATGAGGAAAAATGTTCTTTTTGATGAGACTATCTCTAATAGCCTACCACTCTGAATTTCAAATAATTAATACTCCTTTGGAGGTAATTCAATGTCCAAGTAAATTGAGCCCAAAATCCATGTCAAGAGGAGGAAAAATTCATCGATTGTACATGATAATTGGACACACTAACTAAAATATTTCAGACCACCAAAAAACGACTGTTTTAGTGGACCAACATCAAAAAGAATGATGTAAGGAGAGATACAAGGGAATTGTATGCCACAACAAACCCAAGAATTAACCACTGTCCAAAACAACAAGGAAATCCTGACCCATAGATTAATGTCCTTGCATAATAAAGGAAATTTGCATTCCATAGCTTCTCTGTCATCCCTTTGAAGAATTGAGGAATTTTCTTCATGGTTCCAACCTTTAATATTGCTTCCCATGGGGGAAAAACTCATTCCAACTATCATGGGAATCATCCACAATGTCCTTTCCATATTATCCCTCCATAAATTCCTTCACAGTTGAGCATATTGGATTAAAGTTTCCATGGTGTAGTGGCAGAAATTTCTTGCTACTTTCATCATAGAATTCACATGTATTGGCATGCCAAATATCCTCAAGATCATGAATTTATTCACCACTACCCCCCTTTACCGCAAGCATTAGAGAAAATTTGAGGTCTAAAATGGGCCTGCTAAGAAAAGTGTACAACCAAAATAAACTTTATAATAACCAATAGGATTCAAGATGATGATGTCAACCATTGGGGATGATTCACCATTTTGGGGTAAAAATGTTAAAAGGTTAAAAAAATAATAATAATAAAGCTAATTTTTCAACTTGTATTTTCAACTTATCTCCCTAAGGTTTTACTTAAATTTCGAGCGGGAATATTCATTGGATATAAAATTTAATTCCTTATCCAAGGAGTACCCACGTTGCATACTTTCGATGGACCTTGGTACACGAAAAATGAGAAATATATGAAAAATCGTGATTGAAATAGAATTTTTCATGTATTTCTCATTTTTCATATAGCAAGGTCCATCAAAAGTATGCAACAAGGGTCATTATTGGATGAGGAATCAAATTATGCATCTAACTAGTGTTCCTGCTCAAAATTTGAGTAAACCCATAGGGAGATAAGTTGAAAATACGAGTTGAAAAGGTAGTTTTTTCTTTTTCTCCCTCTAAAATTTGATGATGTAATATAATATTTTTTTATTATTTCTACTTTTATTTTATAATTTACTTAAGAGGCTCATTTTAGACCTAAAAAATCCCCTAATGTGACTTTTTCCACTTGTCATAATTTCGTGGAATTAGGTAGCGATTGACCCTATTATTTAAAAGAGGGGTGCCAATTTCAAATGATGTCACCGTATTAGATAATTGATATAATTTCGATTTTTTGTTCCTAAAGACATGGATCCATTCAAATTTAACCATAGACTTGAGATGTTATTTTATCATTTTGAAAAGAATATTAAACTCGAGGTTTAGAGGAGATCAATCGAGGTGAAGGTGGAAAATTATGGCCTTGGAAGGGCCCCCACTATGATTAGATTATGGATATCAAACATTATAGAATATAGAAACCCTTGTAGAAGGGAATAATAATTTGTCTTGTTATTGGTAGCCTTTCCAATTCTCCATGAAAATGATAATTCTAATTGTCCACTCACGCATAGTATAAACCCCATTACATTTTCCACCCCTTTGTGTTGTCTAGTTTTAAGATGTTAATTTTTCATTATAAAAAATAACCTTTTCATGCTTCTTTTTAAGTTTTTTTAATTTTAATTATGTTTTAAACAAGAATGAGTATATATTGAAAATACACACCTGGATGGGGAAAGTACATCAGGAGTTGCATTTATTTTTCCTCACAAAATTCTAAAAAGGAAAAAAACCAACCTCCTCCCAATAAGAACATTGCGGGGGGGGGGGGAAGAGGTCCAAAAATAAATCTTCGAGTGTTTATACCATTTGATTCCTGGGAGAAAGAGTAAATTTTAACAAATTTCTTGCACAAGAAAATGCAGAAAAAAAACATTTATATATGTTGCTATGATACAACCCATCACTTGACTCGCATAATGCAATATGTGTTTCAGGCTAAATTTATTTCTACTATAATATTTAATTCTTCTTGTTACCTGTGGGAGTAATGTTGATTCTTATGCACCTCTAAATAGGAAAGGGGAGAAGAGGGGGACTTCTCGGTCACCTTATCGGCTTCTTCAACTTTCAATGCAGGAGAAACCTTTGTAGAAATCAATTCCACTACAAGATTTTTCTTTACAGAGTCTTAATTTGGGTATTATTCATATTTTAGATCAAGAGGGACATTTGGAAGAGGATTATTCTTTGATGACTGATTTTCTTCTGCCTCGAGATTCTCTCCTTCTTTATCTAGAACATTCAGAAGTTCAAAACTATAATTAGAAAGGATACGATGCTTAGATTCAACCTTACATGTATGCTACCTTTTATTTCCATGCTACTTAAGTTTCCTTTTAACTAAAACTAATTATTTCATATTTTATCCTTGCTCTTATTTAGAAGGAAATATATTTTGAGAGTTTGGATAAGCTGAAGCTTTTCGACAACATTTTGAAAATTTTCCATACTCATGAAAAATAGTACAATTTAAAGGAATGTGTTCATAATATAGAGCCTAGAGATGAGACCAACAACCCATATTTAGTGAAATCACATCAGGGAGGCCTTTTGAGAAGTCCATTCCAAAAAAAAGATGGCACACGAAAAATTGTTCCAATATTCCATTTCACTAGAAATAAAACAACCTTGTTTATCTCCTATAGTAATAAAAATTCCTTCACCCCAACAAAGAAGAGGGATAAATGGAAATATGATCCATATATGTTCAATTGAAATTTCCATCATGGGATTAAATTATAGAGACCAATGAGTGAGAAACATACCTATGGTGCCCACGAAATAAGGAATAAACTTATAGATTTGGTCTTTATCTTCGTATTTTTCAAAAATAAATGCATAATACCCATTTCCAAAATATTAAATGCTTGTGGGTTCATGATTTTCCTAGTTTTTAGTAACCCAATATTAAATGGATTCATAATTTGGACACATGCCAATAAAATTTCCCAATAGCCTTATTTCCTTCAATATTACCATATTATTTTTCATTCGGGAGGAAATTCCCAAGCTCAAAGAAGGGTTTTCCTTCTTCACAAATTTCCTTGGGGCAATCATTGCACATGTATTGGATCACACAACAAAAATAAAACCAAATTGATATCGGTTAAATATTGTCCACGATCAATTATTTTCATGGGAGGTCCATTGATAAGTTAATATTCTCAACCATTAAGGATCTGAAAAGCCTAAACACGACAAGTACTGGCACCCAGAGTTGTTCAAAGACTTGGCGAAGGAGTGGTTTGAAGATCATGCTTCAAAGCGATAAGAATGCATCAAAAAATCCAATAAAAACCTCACAATGAGCATGAGTAGTCATGAGTAGAGACAAGGGGTGTGTAACTCGACACTAATGAGGAATAGGGACAACACTAACCTCGAACATGAGGCGGCGACAATGAAAAATTTTGAAAGCATAAATAGTTCAAAGTATGTAAACAAATTATCTCAAAACTTTGATGATGTTTGAAAATGAAATCAGGGATTGATGGCATCTAGGGAAATCCTATACATCGAGAGATGTACACAGATATCCAAGCCATATGATCTCTCATTTAATATTTCTATTTTATATTTTTAATGAAAATTTAAATGAACAAATTAATAGATAATTTTCAGGTTATACTACTTTTCATTTTATGAGCTAGTTTTAAATTTACTTATTTCTGATGAGAATAGTGGTTAAGACTATAATTTCAACAAATATATAATTTTAACTCCAAAAATATCATTGGTGCTATTGGAACCATCGATTTTCGATTTCGGAGTCAAATTTTTACAAATTATAGTATCAATTTACAAGGCCACATTTTTAAACAAGTCACAATTTTAACTGCCCCCAAAAAGGGTGTTATTGGTAGCACTACTTTTTGAAATAAGGTAAAAATAATTGTTAAATATAGCTTCTAAAATATTGCAACCTTTTATGATATAGTTTTAAATTTACTTATTTCTGATGAGAATAGTGGTTAAGACTATAATTTCAACAAATATATAATTTTAACTCCAAAAATATCATTGGTGCTATTGGAACCATCGATTTTCGATTTCAGAGTCAAATTTTCACAAATTATAGTATCAATTTAAAAGGCCACAGAAGAAAGGTATTGATTTTGATGAAATATTTTCTCCTGTTGTTAAAATGACTTCAATCAGAACTATTTTAAGTCTTGTAGCAGCGGAAGATTTACATCTTGAACAATTAGATGTAAAGACAACATTTCTCCATGGAGATTTGGAGGAAGAGATCTATATGGAGAAACCAGAAGGATATGAGGTCAAAGGGAAAGAAAAATTAGTGTGCAGGCTAAATAAGAGCTTGTATGGCTTAAAACAGGCTCCAAGGCAGTGGTATGTAAAATTTGACAAGTTTATGTTTGAACAAGGTTATACTAGATGTCACTATGATCATTGTGTTTATTTGAAAAGGAAAAATGATGGAAGCTATATTATATTGTTATTGTATGTAGATGACATGCTTGTTGTAGGGTCTAACATGCAGGAAATAAATGTGCTCAAAAGAAAATTGGAAAATTCCTTTGCAATGAAGGATTTGGGAGCTGCAAAACATATCCTTGGTATGAGGATAGCTAGAGACAGGAAAAATCACAAATTAACACTGTCTCAGAATGAGTACATAGAAAAGGTGTTGAAAATATTTAATATGTAGAATGAAAAACCAGTTAGTACACCTTTTGCTAGCCATTCCAAACTTAGTAAGGAGATGTGCCCCAAGACCCAAGAAGACATGGATTATATGTCTAAAGTTCCATATGCATCAGCAGTTGGAAGCTTAATGTATGCAATGGTCTGCACAAGGCCTGATATTGCACATGCAGTGGGAGTTGTAAGCAGGTACATGAATAATCGAGGAAAATAACATTGGACGGTAGTAAAATGGATTCTCAGAAATTTGAGAGGTACCACAAATCAAGCATTATGCTTTGGTGGTTCAAACATTGCTCTACAGGGATATGTTGATGCAGATATGGCAGGTGATATAGATAACAGGAGGAGCACTACAGGATATGTATTTACTGTAGGTGGAACATCTGTTAGTTGGGTTTCAAAAATAGAAAGTATTGTTGCACTTTCAACAACAGAAGCAGAGTATGTTGCTGCTACAGAGGCTAGTAAAGAAATAATTTGGTTACAAAGGTTTATGGATGAATTGGGTAAGAAGCATGATATGGGCATGTTATATAGTGATAGCCAAAGTGCCATTCATCTTGCAAAGAACTCAACATTTCATTAGAGGACTAAACACATACATCTCAAGTACCATTTTATACGGTCAGTATTGGAAGATGGAGAGTTGAAGCTGGAAAAGATACACACTAGCCAGAATCCTGCAGATATGCTGACAAAAGTTGTAACCAGGGAGAAACTAAGAATGTGCTCAGTTTCAATTGGTCTTCAAGGATGATGATGAAGATGAGGAACAACCATGTCCAAAGAGGAGTTATTGTCCAGCAAATGAAGCAGCGGTGGAGTTGCTACAATCAGTCTCCAAGTGGGAGATTGTTGGGTGTGGAGCCTGATTATCTTGTTTAGTTTGTATCATAGCATTGGACCCCTGTACCTTAAAAGGGGTGGCAACGCCACCTGTAATTAATTGCTGCCATGGGGGGTCCAGGGGGGGGGGTGGAAGTTCTTTTCGGAGCCCCCCCTAGCGGGGGTTTCGAGGGCAGCGCCGAAGCTAAAAACAGATGTAAAATGGCCTTGTAAAAGTATAGTAATTTCTAGTCAATCTGGGTCGTTCATAGGCGGATGATCTGACGCTAGAAGTTATGTTTAGTTTAGGGTTTTTTTTCCTAGAAGGAAACCTCCTTGTATATATGAGGGTATTGTATTGCGGTTGTGTATTATGTGTGTATTCTCAGAGTGAGAAACAGATAGGGAGACTGTGAGAGAGAACAGAGGATATTACATCGGATCTGCTGTAGGTTTTGTCTCTTCATTTTTTCTATATAATAGAAAGGAAGGACTGGATGTTCGTGGTGGACGTAGCCCAAACTAGGTGAACCACGTATGTCTATGTCTCTTGGGTTTTATGTGTTTTGTGTGCTTATATTTTCCGCATATTTATGTGTTGCATTACTCTGTAATATTTAATTTTCTAACACTTTACTTATTTCTGATGAGAATAGTGGTTAAGACTATAGTTTCAACAAATATATAATTTTAACTCCAAAAATGTCATTGGTGCTATTGGAACCATCGATTTTCGATTTCAGAGTCAAATTTTCACAAATTATAGTATCAATTTACAAGGCCACATTTTTAAACAAGTCACACTTTTAACTGCCCCCAAAAAGGATGTTATTGGTAGCACTACTTTCTGAAATAAGATAAAAATAATTGTTAAATATAGCTTCTAAAATATTACAACCTTTGGAGATGTTTTTTCAAGTTGGAATTTTATTGGATGATAGTGCTATATTTTTTCTATTGCAAAGAACACTAATAGGGAGAGTTGTGAAGTGGTATCTTGAGTTGCAAGGCACTTAATTTAATGATTTTTAATATTTAACAATACCCCTTTTCAACCATTTTCAATTTCTTATCCATTACGAAATTGGAATTAAAATTTTGAAATTGTTACATTAGAATTACAGTGATACCTGTATTTCTTATCATATCCATGAGTGAAGAGGGTGACATAAGCTCACAAAAGTTTAAATTTTAGATCAATTTCTAATATATTTATATCTTAATTTTTTGTTGATGAATATTGTGAAATATGTCACTACTTTAAGAGATTTAATTGAAGGGAAGGTTATTTTACATGTGCAATAGACATATTTGATTTATTCCTAGTCCAACACATTGTATGAGTTGACACCTCATGCTCCTAAATTGTCAATAGATTCTCCTCAACCTATCCTAGGACCACACATTGATGGTGTTATTGGTTTTTATTCCCATGTTTTTTCTAGCCAGTTGGATGATATTTCATTTACAATTGCACTAATATCACAAAATACATTAGTATCTACCTAAACATCCAACATTTATTTGATGCAATAAAAAAATCCAAAGGATTCTCAACAACCTAGAGTAAAAAATAAAATAAAAAATAAAAATTATACTCCTAGGCAAGGGATTGTCCCCTATCAAAATGATAACATAAGGGGCACTAAAGAGAAAGCTAAGATTAGTTTTCCTTGCCATATTTGTATTGGAGATTATCATACTCACGAGTTTCCTCAAATGAACGAGATTAATTGATACTTAGCCTAGTTGGGAGCCTAAAAACAACCTATAATCATGATGAATAATTCCCCCTCATAATAAAAACAAATGGTTGTAATGAACCCTCCAACTCTTCAAGAGGAAACACAAGGAAATTCCCTACAATGGGACCACATCAAGAATGTTAATGTCAACACCCATGATAAAGAATTTAATATCTAGAATAGATCTCATAATTATGATAGTTCTAAGAGTGGTCTTATTGATAGGGATCCATCTTCATCTCAAACATGTTCCCCCTGTTAAAAAATCAGAAAGGAAAATTTTTCTTATCTTGATAATTACTTATGATTTCTTAGTATGCTTATTATCTTATTTTATGTATTATTTTATTTTCTTATCATCAAGCAACTATCAAAACATAAAATCATTAAGATCAAAATAACAAGGAGACAAGATTTAGGCTCTCAGCTAGGGAAAAACCCTCTTCTAGGGGAAAAAACAAAACTTCTCCTCTTCTTCAAGAACCAAATAATATGAGACAACCAATACCCTTTGAAAAACAATAAGACCTCACCTAATACACCAATTCATGCTCCCAAAAAAATTCTTTCAAGATGAAAAAGTCTAATTCTAATCAACAATATTATACCTTATTCAAAACTGCTTCAAACATAGATTTCAGACTTCCTCCATTAGAATTTTAGCCTCTATTGCAGACCTACAATTTTCGACCCTTCACGAAACTCAAAATCTTTTCACATGTGGTCTAGAAACAAGAGAAACATTCCTTGTTTCCTTCACTCGAGTACCTCTTTCGTTATCTAGTTCTTATCTTCCTTTTCCAAGCCCTTTTTACACCTTCATATTTATTTTTAATTCTAGATCAAACTTCCTTGCTTATATTCCATAATAGCCCGAAGCCAGAGCTTATATATAGTGTTTTTGTGTTGATCAGCGGTTGTCATTGATGTCAACCCAAGCAGCACCAGTGGCTAACCCAATCTTGAATGGGAATTTTGACCTACCAAATTAATATATTTAGGGTCAATAATTATTTTTATGGTTTCTAATTTTCGAGATGTTTCTGTTGATATATGGCACACCATGTAATTCTTCACGGTTTGAGAGATATTCATGTTTGAAGTTTGTACCCCTAGTTAGTGGGCTAAAACCCCATGGGGTTGGGGCATGGGTCATTGAAAAGTCATAATTAATATTTTTTAAGCTCCTAAAATCACTCCCATGTTCACTTGTTGAAGCCCCTCTCAACTTAAGCATTCATATAAATTGTGATATTCATTTCCTCCTTATGCAAGGGATTCGGCCATCTGAAACAGGTCATTGTGGAATTTTCTCTCTAAATTTGCTTCTACGAAGGTTCAAAAGCGGAATTTTTTATGAGGTGAAGCCGAACTTCTGAGGAAGTTGCAGTAAAAATTTCAAATCAAGGTGCGCAAAATTTTTGGAGATATGATCTGTGAAAGTCAAGGTTTTTGCAGGCTCCTGAAATTCATCTCAAAGAAGTGACCTTGATAAAAGAGTCATAACTCTCTCTCTGAGTATCAGATTGGAATTCCATAAAAGGTGGCAGATAGTGAACAATATTTATTTTTCTCTCTATCAATTTCAGAGCCAAATGAAGAAACAGTGACACGTGGAATTCCATACAAGTGTGTTGTGCTCAAACAACCCATAATTAGGGCATTGTGAGAGATTGGGCATAAATATTTCTTGAAGAATCTAAATTGGGTCAGACCTATGGAATTGGAAAGAAGACTCAAAGGACTACTACAATACTAAAAATCAGATATTGAGGATCTAAAATAACAGAGATACACCAGATTCAATATCGAGCTCCTAGAAGGCAAGAAAAAGATAGATCATGTGTTGTCAAGGGTTGCAAAGGACCAGAATTTCTACGATAGCAAAGCAAAGCAAGGTGCAGCAGAGGGCAGCATGACAAGAGCAACAACCAAGGTGCATAACAACATCAAGAAGTTCATCATATGAAGTCTTCAAGTGGGCATCACTGCATACAATCATTGTAAAGGTATCATTGTACTTAGTCATTGTAAATACATTATTGTACAAATTGTACTAGTATCTATCTGCCAAGGGTTGAAGAGGTAGTGTTGGGAGGTCTAGGATCATCATTAAGTGGTTGTGTCAAATTTGGGGTTATGGTCTAATATATATTATTCTTCTACATCATTCTATATCATTGTAAAATTGGACCATTTTCCCTGGTACAGGAGTCCATTCTTCTTTTATTCTTCTATAGGGTGGTAGGGTGGTGCTAGGGTGAGTTGTAGCTCAATGGGTGTTGGGGCATCCATTCAGTTGACTACTGAAGAATATTGGGCATTGGAGCGTCCATCCCGTGGGAGCTAGAGAAGAATGCTTTTCTAGATTCTAGGAAATTGGAGCTTTATTTTCAATTTGAGTTGAATATTAAAGAATTATTAGAAAATCATTAGGTGGTTTTTGTCCCTGAGTGGGTTTCCACCTTAAAAACTGTGTGCATTTTTTTTCCTCTTGTTTGCTGCTATCATTTTACAAACACTAATAATAATTGAAGATTAACCAATGCTCTAATTGAAAGGAATACTGGTTCACCCCACCCCCCCCCCCCCTCTCAGTATTTCCAACAATTGGTATCAGAGCTTAATTCCTTCAATAGCATTTTAATAGCTGGAAGGAGGTCATGGAGCATACCAAGAATGGTGTACCTCCATTCAATGAAAATAATTATGCACTCTGGTAAGGAAGAATGGAGGTCTATCTCTTGGCGCAAGGTTACGAAGTATGGGACACTATTCAAAATGGATTTACTTCAACTACGGATGAACAAGTTAAGAAGATTTTGGTAAATGATGCAAAAACAAAGAATATTATTATCAGTGGACTTATTGAATCTGCTTATCATAAGGTGTTGGGTTGTAAAACTGCCAAAAATGTATGGGACAAGCTTGAGAATATATATGCAGGTGACTCAAATGTCAAAGAAGCAAAGCTTCAAATTCATAGAGAAAAAGTTGAGCAACTCAGAATGAAAGAAGATTGCAACATTGGTGCATACTTCCAATACATTGATGAAATAACCAATACTCTGGAAGGATTGGGAGAGCCAGTTGATGAGAAGACTATTATACAGAATATTCTTAGAATGTTACCAGGGAGATTCAACCCAAATGTATCGGTCTTAGAATACAGTGAAAATCTGGAAAAACTCAGCAAAGAGGAATTACATGGAGTTATCATAGCATATGAAATGAGACTTGATGAAAAATAGGGTACTTCGCATCTAGAAACTGCGTTCGTTGCATCTAAGAAAACCAATAAGGATAAACAACCTTCAATTGAAAATACATGCACCTACAAGTGTGAAGAAAAGGGAGATCATGAAGAAGGTCTTTCAGATGAAGAATATGCTTACTTTACGAGAAAACTAAAAATTGGTTAGGGACAAGACAAAGGTAAACTTCCATTGATATGTTTCAGCTGTAATGAGGTTGGGTATTTTGTAGCAAAATGTCCAAACAAAATTAATGGCGACTCAAAAGGAAAGAAAGGATTTAAGAAATTCAACAAGCAAGGATCCAAAAGGAACTTTCTCTCTAAAGAAGATAACTCATCATCCGATGAAGATAATGACAGTGAAGAAGAAGCCAATGAGAGAGTATTGTTTATGGCCAAGCACAATAAACCCAAGCACAATAAACAAGAGGTATCAAACAGTGAAGAAGAAGGATGGACAATAGAAGAATTTTATGAGGAAGAAATAAAGCTTATAAAATATCTAAAGGCGGAGAAGATCCATTCCAAAACTCTTGAAGAACAAGTTCAAGGTCTAAAAATTGAAGTTGAAGAACACAAATGCATTGAAGAGTCACTTCAAAAGAAGTTGGAAGAAAGAAACCAAGAAAGGGAAGAATTAGAAGCCGAATTAGTCTCACTGCGTGAGGAAGTGAAGAAATGAAAAAATATCCAAAACTATGCCAGCAAATTGAGGGCATTGGAAGAACTCATAAAAAATCAACGATCTTACAACGACAAAATTGGTATCGGTTACGAAGAAGAAGGAGCAAGACCTTATACAACAAAATACAATGAACCTATGAGATCTGACATGCATGTAGACTTCATTGGACAATATTCGCAAGAAGAGCCTTGGAAGACAATTCCTCGACAAAAATTTCCATCCAAGTACCAACATACTTTTTATGGCTACTGTTATTCATGTGGAAAATTTGGTCATAAAGCCGTAGAATTTCACACATACCCTAGGAACGAATACAATTCTAGGAGATCTGTCAAATATGAACCTCACAGGGCTCAGCGAAACATCAATAGATTTGAACATTTAAGAAATAATATTGAATGTTACAAATGTTGAAAATTTGGACACATAGCCAAACACTGCAGACTTGAAAATCCTCCAGAAGAATCTTCGAAGCCACAGAACGAACGAACATGGAAGAAGAAGAAGAATGATAATTTTTCTCTCACTTTCAAGGCTCAAAAGAACAAGTATGTGTGGTATGTTGATAGCAGTTGCTCAACGCATATGACTGGAGATAGAGATAAATTTGTATCTCTAAAAGAGAAGAAGGACGAAACCGTGTCCTTTGGAAATGATGGATCTTCAAATGTTATAGGATCAGGTACTCTCACTCTCAGAAGAAAATATGCTCTAGCCAAGAATGTTCTATTGGTTGAAAATATGAATCACAATCTGCTCAGTGTTGGACAAATGTGTGATCAAGGACACACAATACTATTCAACACCACGAAATGTGAAATCGGGAAAGGCATGTATGGTGAAATTGTGGCTACAGCAAGTTGAGCTCCAAATGACATATATGTTCTGGATGAAGAAACTAAAGCATGTCTAATAGATAAAGAGGATGATACAATAATTGGTAGCAATGATGATCGACTAAGTAAGAAGTTTGATACAAAGGTAAAAAGTGATTTCGAGATGTCTTTACTTGGTGAGTAGACATACTTCTTAGGGCTTCAAATATCTCAGCAAGAGAAAGGAATATTTATATGTCAAGCCAAGTACATCAAGGAAATGCTCAAGAAATTTAAAATGGAAGATTGCAAACCCATCCTTACTCTAATGGTAACAGGTTGCAAATTGAGCATAGACGACTCATTTAAGGATGTGGATCAAAGGTTGTACAGATCTATGATTAGTAGTCTTCTATATGTAACAGCCTCCCAACTAGATGTTATGCAAGTAGTTGGACAAGTAGCAAGATTCCAAGAAACACCAAAAGAATCACATATTAAATATTCTCCAGCACTAGAATATCTTCGCTAGAAGCTTGGGATTCTCCCAAGGGGGAGTGGAAGTAGATTACAGGTCTGCAGGATGGTTGTGTGTCAGGGGAAGTGGAAGTGTGTACAGGTCTGCAAGACGGTTGTGTGTCAGCGCAAGTGAAAGTGTGTACAGGTTCGTAGGATGGTTGTGTTTCAAGGGGAGTTATCCTTTGTCATTGATGTCAAAGGGGGAGAGAATTTTGTAGGAAGAGGTGTCATGATTGCAGGGGGAGTACTTGTGTTGCCATCAATGCCAAAGGGGGAGATTGTTGATCAGTGATTGTCATTGATGTCAACCCAAGAAGAACAAGGGGCTAACCGAATATTGCATAGGAATTTTGACCTACCAAATTAATATATTCTAGGTCAATAATGCTTTTCATGGTTTCTACTTGTCGAGATGTTTTTGTTGATATATGGCATGCCATGTAATTCTTCACGTTTTGAGATATATTCATGTTTGAAGTTTGTACCCCCAGTTAGTGGGCTAAAACCCCATGGGGTTGGGGCATGGGTCATTGAAAAGTCATAATTAATATTTTTTAAGCTCCTAAAATCCCTCCCACGTTCAATTTTTGAAGACCCTCTCAACTTAAGAATTCATATAAATTGTAATCTTCATTTCCTCCTTATGCAAGGGATTCGGCCATCTGAAACAGGTCATCGTGGAATTTTCGCTCTAACGTTTTTTCTACGAAGGTTTAGAACCTGAAATTTTTATGAGGCGAAGCCGAAATCTTGAGGAAGCTTCAATAAAAAATTTAGATGAAGGTGCACAATATTTGTGGAGATACGATCTTTGAAAGTCAGGGTTTTTGCAGGCTCCTGAAATTCATCTCAAAGAAGTGACCTTGGTAAAATCATCATAACTCTCTCTATGAGTATCAGATTGGAATTCCGTAAAAAGTGGTAGACATTAGACAGTCTGTAATTTTTGATCCATCAATTTCAAAGCCAAATGAAGAAACAGTGACACGTGGCACACCGTACAAGTGTGCTCTGATGAAACAGTGCATAATTAGAGCATTGTGAGAGATTGGGAACAACTCTTTCTTGAATAATCCAAATTGGGTCAGACCTATGGAATTGGAAATAAGACTCATAGGACTACTACAGGACTAAAAATTAGATATTGAGGATCTGAAATAACAGAGGTACACCAGATTCAATATAGAGATCCTAGAAGGCAAGAAAAAGCTAGATCATGTGTTGTTAAGGGTTGCAAAGGACCAGACTTTCTACAGCAACAAAGCAAAGCAAGGTGCAGCAGAGGGTAGCATAAAAAGAGTAGCAACCAAGGTGCATAAAAAAAACAATAATTTCATCATATGAAGTCTTCAAGTGGGCAGCACTGCATACAATCATTGTAAATGTATCATTGTACTTAGTCATTGTAAATACATTATTGTACAAATTGTACTAGTATCTATCTGCCAAGGGTTGAAGAGGCAATGTTGGGAGGTCTAGGATCATCATTAGGTGGTTGTGTTAAAGTTGGGGTTATGGTCTAGTATATATTATTCTTCTGCATCATTCTATATCATTGTAAAAGTGGACCATTTTCCCTGGTACGGGAGTCCATTCTTTTTTTATTCTTCTATGGAGGGGTAGGGTGGTGCTAGGGTGAGTTGTAGCTCATTGGGTGTTGGGGCATCCGTTCAGTTGACTACTGAAGAATCTCAAGCATTGAAGCATCCATCCAGTGGGAGCTAGGGAAGAATTCTTTTCTAGATTCTAGGAAGTTGGAGCTTTATTTTCAATTGGAGTTGAATATTAAAGAATTATTAGAAAAGCATTAGGTGGTTTTTGTCTCGGAGTGGGTTTCCACCTTAAAAAATATGTGCATTTGTGTTCCTCTTGTTTGCTGCTATCATTTTACAAAAACTGATAATAATTGAATATTAACTAATTCTCTAATTGAAAGGAATATTGATTCACCCCCCCCCCTCTCAGTATTTCCAACATTTTGTGAGGTTGAGTTCCCTTCATGAGGCCGACTTGACAATTCTTGAGGCAAACTTGGTGGAGGAGGCACAAATTACATTTTTGAAAAAAAATAAATTTCTTCTTTGATATAATAATCCCAATAAGGGTCTAATACAATATGACAAGGAAAATGACTCATGAAAAACCCTAGAAGCACACAATGGGTGTTTTTACCTAGAAATATAATAAATTGAGCATGAAAGCCATGATTATAAAATAATAATTTTCTTTTCTTTTAAAATAGTTTTATATTATTTATTCTCACAAATACATAATAATTACATTATTTCATGAGCTAGACAACAATTATGAAGACTGATACTAGTTAAATTTTCAACAATCCATCTTAATTAGGGAGGTTTTCATAATTGTTCAACCAGTATAAGGTTGACTTAAATTTGAAGTGTTCTAAGAAGAGTATAACAAAATATGAAATGCTAGATACAATCAAGGAAAAAAAATTCGAAGGTATTAATCAAGTGTCATCAAGGCTACGTTCCAAGAAACTAACTTAACAGGGACTAAGGTGTCATCAGGGAAACATGTCATTATAGGTACCATCAGGCTACAATCCTGGTATCAATCCAACAAGAAAAAAATCCATATATGAATCCTTTGCATGACACTAACCCTTAGAAGGATCTACGTATCATCAAGGTCAAACACTTAAGTGGAGCTCCATAAGACCAAGATACCCTCCCACATCGAGATCTAGACATCATCAAGGAAAGACAATAATTGAGATCTCATTACCAACTAGGCGAATATATCATAAAAAATAAAATAATATAGAGATAAAACCTAAGGTACTATTGAGAGTGATTGAAATCCATCAACCAAGGGGTTCTCCATGACATGAAGTCCCAACTATGCCTCACATCGTTTGGAGTAGGAACCCCATATGGAGTATCGAGCTCACCATCATAACTCTAAGATTTTCCTTGGCTGCAATGAAACACATACGAAAGTATGCACGTAACATTTTAAATTCATAAGTAAATTGACACTATGAAACACTGATTGCAATGTGTAAAATGAGACCTTCACGAGAGGCAAGTAAGTGTTGTAAAACCAGCTCCAAAAATAGAAGAAAAGATATATCAATGCCTTAGAAATAAGCCACTTCGAGGGGGAAACCTCCAATACATTACATGAATAAAAAATTCTTGGATGATACAATTGACAAAACATCCTTTCTATATATAGGAGTCCATGGGGCCACAATGTAATCCCGACCTAACAATAAAAATGTAAGGGCACAATAATAACAATATTAGGGTTAGAGGGGGCTACAATAATAACAATAAGGGGGCTACACTAATAACAATAAGGGGATAGACTAGTAATATAGGGACCTAACATGCCCCTCTCCTTCAAAAAAGTGTTGTTCTCAATGCTTGAGTAGCTTTGGGTGCTTCTATATAAAATTCGCATCCTCCCATGTAGAATATTCAGAGGGTAAGTTCTTCCACCTGATGAGATACTCTGAAATTGATCGATTTCATCATTGTTGAGTTATTTTTTCCGTGACCGCTTCAGGTTCCAATATGATTTTTCCTTCCTCATCAAGTTCTAGCAATATTGTTTGAACTGGAATATTTTCACCTATAACCTTCTTTAAGCATGAAACATGGAAAATTGGATGCACTCACGAAGAAGCAGGAAGCTCCAATTTGTGTGCCATAGTACCAATCTTTTGCAACACTACCAATATTTTGCAACACCTTGTAAGGACGATAGTACTTTGGTGATAATTTATTATCCTTCTTAGCTTGCTTGAGGGACATTTTTTTGTATGGTTGTAGCCGTAAAAATACCCAGTCTCCTACATCAAAACTTCTCTTGCTGCAATGCTGATCTGCCTGTTCTTTCATTTGATTCTGTGCCAAATTTAGATTATCCTTTAAGAGTTGGAGAACTTCTCGTTGATGCTTGATGTGATCTTCCACTGCTTGAGCCTTAGAATTTTATCTTAAAGATGATGTGATGGACAATGGATGATATCCATAAAGTGCCATAAATGGGGTATTTTTTGCTACAGTATGGAAGGAAGTGTTATACCACCATTCAGCGAGAGGTAACCACTTGAACCATTGTGTTTGTTTATAAAATACAAAAAAACGAAGATATCCTTCCAAAAAATTATTCACTATCTCAGTTTGACCATCGGATTGAGGATGATAAGATGAGATATGAGCTAATTGATGTAGGTTTTAACCCTGAACATATATTATCTACACATGAATCTTATACCAGAAAATAAACAATAGCAAGAGCATAAAACATAAAACAGATAAACACATAGATTTTCCCCTGGATCCCCAATCGGAACGACCAGCTTGATTTTTCATTATATTCCTTTCAGTGTTACAACACATATATATACATGCCGAAGCATACATAAACCCCAATCCATTAACCCTGGATTAGAACATAGTCGTAGTTCCCTTGACCGGATCTACAAACTACCAGGGGCCGAAAACCATCGTACCCCAAAACCATGTGCAAAATCATGCAAAAAACATGGGTGGGTCTGAATATGAGTGGGTATGCACA
The DNA here is from genome assembly GCA_034641835.2 of Pinus albicaulis. Classification (NCBI taxonomy): domain Eukaryota; kingdom Viridiplantae; phylum Streptophyta; class Pinopsida; order Pinales; family Pinaceae; genus Pinus; species Pinus albicaulis. The sequence goes on from CM076580.1 coordinate 795,506,147, forward strand.
CCAAAAAAAATTTCGCTGGGGCGCTGCCCCGGACCCAACAGTGGGGGCTGCCTCCCCCCTTGTGACCCCCCTGCTGTGCCCAGCACAACGTACAGCGCGTGGGGCTAGTCGTGGAAAGAATATAAAACATATCCAACATTCTCCCACTTGTTGTTTTCTTTCCAAAGGGGGCCACAAGAGAGCTTAGTCATTGGGCCAATTATTCAACACCCATTTTTTCTCTACACCAAGAGAACTTCTGAGTGCTCATAGACTTCGTCAATGCATCTGCAACGTTCTTCAAAGTGTCCACCTTTACCAACAACACCCTTTTACCCTCAACCATATCTCTAACAAAGTGATATTGAACATCAATGTGCTTTGTATTTGAATGGTAAGCAGGGTTCTTAGCCAAGAAAATTGCACTTTGGCTATCACAGTCTATCCTTATAGCTTTCTATACCAACCCCATACTTGAACATAATATTTGCAACCAAACTACTTCCTTTCTTGCATGAGTGGTTGCTATGTATTCTGCCTCTATAGTTGAAAGAGACACTACAGACGGTCTTTTACTCATCCAAATGATTGTGCCTCCAAATAGGCTAAACACATACCCACTTGTAGATCTTCTTTGGTCGAGATCTCCAGCCCAGTCTGCATCAAAAAAACCATGAATGTCCAACATTCTTTCCAATCCTGGTCTTCCCTAGTAGCATAAGCCATAATCACTAGTGCCACGTAAATATCGCTTAGCTTCACTCTTGTCAATGATCCTTTACTAGGACATTTATAAACACGCTCAATACTCCCACTGCATGTGCAATGTCTGGTCTAGTACAGACCATTGCATACATTAGGCTACCCAATGCACTTGCACATGGAACACGGGACATATAATCCTCTTCTTCTTTTGTCTTGGGACACTGTTCAACAGACAACTTTACACCTACAGGAATAGGAACATTCACCGGTTTACTATCCTGCATATTGAACCTCTGCTCTCGACATACTTCCTCTGGTTTAACCAGAGCTTCCTCTTTGCCCGATCTCTCTTAATTTCCATGCCCAAAATATAGTTTGCGACACAGTTATACTTCATGTAATTTGGAGAACAACGGAGTCTTCAAATCTTGGATAATTTCTTTGTAATTTCCAATAAACAACATATCATCCACATACAAGACCAAATAAATAACAAAGTCACCAATTAATTTAAAATAAACATAGTGATCCTCCTTGCTTCTGGTGAAGCCAGGTCCCTGTATATAGGTATCAAATTTCTGATACCACATCCTTGTTGACTATTTTAACCCATACAGAGACTTCTTTAACCTGCATACCAACTCTTTCTTCCCCTTCACCTTAAAGCCTTTAGGTTGTTTCATGTAGATCTACTCTTCCAGATGCCTGTGAAGAAATGCTATCTTCACATCCATCTGTTCTACCTCAAAATCAAAATGCGTATCAATAGTCCTTCAAGAAAAGTAAATACGAAAATGAAAGTAACTTTGGAAACGGGAGAAAAATATCCCTTGAAATCAATTCCCGACACTTGGGAATAACATTTTGCTACCAATCGAGATTTTTATTTCTCCACCTTGCCTTCTACATTCATCTTCTTTTTAAATACCCATTTTCTCTCGATGGGCTTCCTTCAATCCGGAAACTCCACCACATCCCATGCCTCATTTTTGTGCAAGGATGCCATTTCATCAACCATGGCCTCCTTCCAGATTTTTCCATCCTCTGAATCTAATGTATCCCTGATAGTTCTGGGATCATCATCAGTTACAGTTAAGGAAAAACCTGAACAAAAAGCAGATGGACTTACCTTTCTGGTTGCCTTCTTTCCTGAGTTGATCTTCTCACAGCTGGAGTTTGTGGCTCTTCTTCTTCTGAGGCTTCGTCTGCTGTAGAGTCTGATTCATCCTCCTTTAGCTCAAAATCTATCTTCTTAGGTTCCTTTGGTATGATTTCATGTTTAACAACATCTTTCACCTATCTAAACACCACATCTCAGCTGTACACAACCTTCCTTGTTTCCGGGTTCCAAATCTTGTAACCTTTTAAACCAATCCTTATACCCAATAAATATGCACCTTTCATAGTTATTATCCAACTTGGTCCTTTTCTGCTTTGGAACATGTACATATGCATCACATCCAAATACCCTCAGACGTGAAAGAGAGGGTTTTTTACCAGTCCATACCTCATGTGGAGTCTTATCCTCCAACGCCGATGAAGGTGATCTGTTAACTAAGTAACATGTAGTCTCCACTGCCTCTGCCCAGAATTCTTGTCCTAACCTGGTACCAATGAGCATGCTTCTTTCCTTTTCCATAATATTTATGTTCATTATTTCTACAACTCCGTTTTGCTGAGGTGTGTATGGAGTAGTATTCTGCCATGCTATACCACACTTCTTACAGAACTCTTCAAATTCCTTCTTGTAGAACTCCCCACCATTATTTGTCCTCAGTGCCTTTATCTTCTTCTCTGTCTCGTTTTCCACCAGAGCCTTAAATTATTTAAATTTTTCAAAGACTTCAGATTTCTTCCTCAAGAAATATATCCATGTATTCCTTGAGAAGTCATCTATGAATGAAACATAGTACACAGACTTTCCTAGTGATGGAACTGACACAGGTCCAAACACATCACTATGCACAAGTTCTAATATCTTGTTCACCCTCTTAGCACCAGAAGGAAAACTCACCCGATTCTGCTTCCCATATACACAATGTTCACATAAATCGAAATCCAGAGAGCAATTAGACATACCTTCTACCATACCATTTCTATGCAGTATCCGAAGGCCCTTCTCTCCAATATGTCCAAGCCTTTGATGCCATAGCATGGTCTTTTCTCCAGAGACAACTAGGCTTTCCGCTCCACTTTCAGGAACCATAGAACTGTTACACCCATCAATAACAGTGCTACCTTGTAGCTTGTATAGAGTTCCAATCCGAACTCCCCGCATTAATACCAGTGCTCCCCGAACCATCTTGCAGGCATCTTTCTCGAACACTGTTTTTACACCTGCATCATCCATCTTACTTACAGAAATCAGATTTCTGGCCAATGCAGGAATATGCAGAACACCAGGAAGTGTTCTAATCCTTCCACCTTGCAGCTTCAGCTTGACCTTTCCACATCCGATGATTCTAGCCTTCCTATCATCCCCTAGGAAGACATCACCACCATCATATTTATCATACTCGCAGAACCACTCCCTATGGGGAGTGAAGTGAAAGGATGCACCTGAGTCAATCAACCATGACTCATGATCTACATGTGTATTTGAAGAAGAAGCCAAATACACATCCCCACCTTCATCCGAGGTGGCTTTTGCCTCTACAGAAGGAGCATCATCAGATCCCTTTCCTTTCTCAGGAGCTTTAGATCTGCAGTCCTTTTTGTAGTGCCCTTCCTTTCCGCATTTCCAGCATACCTTTACAAAATTTCTAGGAGATTTAGATCTCCCTCTAGATTTGGATCTCCCACTCGAAACCTTATTCTTGTTTCTATTTTGGGACCTTCCTCGTACAGATAAGGCATCTCCATTCTGGCCCTCCATATTTCTTCGTCTCATTTCCTCCGACAGCAAGGCTGAGACAATGTCATCAAAATTCAAGGTATTTGTATTGCTACCTATTGCAATAACCAGACTGTCCCACGAGTCCGGTAGAGAACACAAAAAACTAATGAACTTACCTTCGTATGAGATTTTAATATCAACAGATGACAGCTGACTTACCACAGTATTGAAGGCGTTCAAATGCTCTGTCACCGAGTCTCCATCCTTCATCCTCAAGTTATACAGCTTTTTCCGCAGGAACAACTTATTCACCGAAGACTTAGATTGGTACAAAGTCCCAAGTTTTTCCCACAAATTCTTCGTCGTAGCTTCCCCAGATACATTCAACAATACTGAATCTGAGACACACAACCGTATTGTTCTCTTAGCCTTCCGATCCAGTTTCTTCCAGTCTTCATCTGACATTGCCGTTGGTTTAGTACCTGGATCTACCGCGATCCACTGATCTTTATCCACCAGCAGATCCTCCATCTTGAGTTTCCACAACTCAAAACTCTGACCATTAAATTTCTCGATCTCTATCTTTCCGCCACTCGCCATCTTCTTTCACCGCAAGAATCGATCCCGCAGATCTCCCACTGAACAGGGTCTACCACAGGCCCGAGCAAAAAACCCTCAACAACAAAGGCGTCCCCTTGAAGCCGAAACAACTCTGATACCAAATGTAGGTTTTAACCCTAAACATAAATTATCTACACACGAATCTTATAACAGAAAATAAACAATAGCAAGAGCATAAAACATAAAACAGATAAACATAGAGATTTTCCCCTGGATCCCAAATCGATGACGCATAAAATAAACAATAGCGAGAGCATAAAACATAAAATAGATAAAAATAGAGATTTTCCCCTGGATCCCAAATCGGGACGACCAACTTGATTTTTCATTATATTCCTTTTAGTGTTACAACACATATATATACATGCCGAAGCATACATAAACCCCAATCCATTAACCCTGGATTAGAACATAACCGTTGTTCCCTTGACCGGATCTACAAAATACCAGGGGCCGAAACTATCAGACCCAAAATCATGCAAAATCATGCACAAAACATGTGGTCTCGCCATGATCGTCCACACACTGCATAAATTTTCATTTGCAAAGGCCCTGACCCCAACAGCAAGTTTCCTCCCCCTTGTCACTCCCCGCCGCGCCCGACGCAATGTATACAACATGTGGGGGCTACCGTGGAAAGAATAGGAATAATACCCAACAATTGAGTACCCACACAAGAAAATAAATCTGTCCAAAAATTTCCAGTAGAAATGGGATCTCTGTCGCTCACAATAAACCTTGGGTTCCCATGTAGCTTTTGAATTGTGTCCATAAATGTAGTAGCAACCGTGCTTTCTTTACATGGATGAGATAATGCACAAAAGTGTGCATACTTGGTAAGTATATCAACTACCACCATGATGACACTCTTTCCTTCGGACTTAGGTAAACTTGTGATAAAATCCATTGAAATCTCCTCCCAACGTTGGCTTGGAATGTGTAAAGGTTGTAGAAGAGTCGGGGTCTTAATTGTCTCAAATTTATTCTGCTGGAAAACCAAACATTCCTCCACAAAATTTTGAATATCAGATTTAAGGCCATCCCAAAAAAATTCTTTCTTCACCCCGTAAGTTTTTAAAAATCTCGAGTGTCCTCCTAAAGGAGAGGTGGCAATTCAAAATACATTATTTATTAAAATTTACAAGGATATAAGCGATCTTTGTACCATAAGGAATCATTTTTCCAACTAAATGTATCAGATGTACTAGGATCTTGCTGCAAATTTTGAATGAGTGTCCACACTTCTTCATCCCTCTTCCATTCATCCCTTGCTTCAGTTATCCAATATGGTTGGATAATAGAAATGGAACAAAGCAATGCTTCCACCTCTTCATTCTTTCTTGAGAGTGCATCTACAATAACATTTAACTTCCATTTTTTGTAGATTATTTCAAAGTCATAACCCAACATCTTTGTGACCCATTTTTTCTGTTCTTATGAAGATAGTCTTTGTTCCAAAAAGTGTTTAAGACTATCATGATCAATTTTTACCTTGAAGTGTCTTCCCATTAGGTAAGGTCGCCATTTATTTAGTGCATGCAAATATTGCTAACATTTCCTTCTCATAAATAGATTTCTCAGAATACTTTCCTCTTGATCGATGACTTTCAAAAGAAATGGGTCTTCTTTTTGCATTAAATCAGCACCACCCATTTCAAGGAATCACATCTCCATAATAAAGGTTTTAAAGTCTGGCATAGCTAAGATCAAAGCAGTACATTGCCTCTTTAAGATGTTAAAAGGCCTTAGTTGCTTCAAGATTCCATGAAAATGCATCTTTCTTCAATAATGTTGTTAGAGGTGCTGCTATTCTCCCATAATTCTTAACAAACTTGCAATAATACCCTGTTAACCCTAGAAATCCTCACAACTTATTTATGGTTTTGGGGACTTTCCATTCCTTGATGGCTTTAATTTTGTTAGGGTCTACATTAACACCCTCGTGTGATACAATATGACCCAGATATTCCACCTCTTGTACTCCAAAGAAACATTTGGATGTTTTTGCATATAATCGTTTCTCCTTCAATAGTTTGAGCACCCTCCCAACATGTTGAACATGATCTTTCCAAGAATTGTTGTAGATTAGTATGTCATTAAAAAATACTAGCACAAATTTTCTAAGGAAGGGTTTGAAAATGGAATTCATCAACCCTTGAAATGTAGAAGGTGCATTGGTAAGGCCAAAAGGCATGACCAAAAATTAATAATGACCATCATGAGTTCAAAATGCTATTTTCAGAATATCTTCAATCTTCATTCTAATTTGATGATATCCTGAAGGAAGATCCAACTTGGTAGAATAAATTGCCCCATGTAATCATCTAGTAATTCATCAATCAGAGGAATGGTAAATTTATCTTTAATGGTGAGCTTATTGAGCTCCTTATAATCCAGACACATGCGCCATGATCTATCCTTCTTGTGCTCCAATACTACTAGAGAAGAGAAGGAACTTTGACTAGGTTGAATTATACCAGCCTCTAACATTTCTGCAATCATACGTTCAATTTCGCTCTTTTGGACATAAGGATATCTATAAGGCCTGATGTTTGGAGGAACACTTACTGGAATCAAATGAATAGCATGATCATGATCACGAATAGGTGGGAGTCCTTTGGGAGTTTCAAACACCTTGGAATGATTGTCGAAGGCATTTTGGAGATCTGCAGAAATAGATGATTTTGGTGTTGGAACTTCCAGTGAGCATAATTGTGCAATTACGCCTCGTTGTTCTTTATTCAAAATATTTTCCATGAAATTAGAGCTTATTATATTTCCCGACTTCCCTGCAATACCCCATAATTCGACTTCCTTTCCTTCTGAAAAAAAAATCAAAAAAAGTTCTTGAAAATTAAAAGCTACAGTCCCTAGAGATTGTAACCATTGTACTCCTAGTACAACATCAACATCTCCATAGGAATGGAAAGAATTGGAATATTCAATACATATTCCTGCATGGTTAGCTTGATATTATGGCATTTTCTAGAGAAATTTATAGTTCCTCCATTTGCAACCATCACTTGAAATTATGGCGCTAGGTATAGGAAACAATTCAATTCCTTGGATACCTTACAATGAATAAAATTATGGGTACTACCTGAATCAATCAACACTATTACCTTTTTCTTCTTGATATGTCCTTCTATCTTGAGAGTTTGAGGAGTGGTAATTCCTACCAATGTATTACAATATAGGGTCAGACTCATTTCTTCCTCTTCTAGGGTTGGTTCCTGGTGTATATCCTCTTCTTTTTCATTTTCATCTTCCTCTTCACAATATATGTAAAATAATTTATTCTCAGCACACTTATGACCTTTAGTGTATTTGCTATCACAACTGTAGCAAAGCCCTTTGGCTATTTTTTCTTCCAATTTTTATGGTGTCAACCTTGTAGGTTGTGGAAATCTAGGAGTAGAAACACTTCCCTCATTATAGAAGTGAGTGGTAGGCTTCCTTGTTGCCAAAATGTTACATTCAATTTTTCTTGCCAACCTGAATGCCTTCTCCAATGAATCAGGTTCCAAAACGCGAACTTCATGTTGGATGTTATCCTTTAAATTACCTATGAAGAGATCAATCCTATGTTCCTATGGAATATCAGTTACCCTTATATTCAATTTTTGGAAGTCCTCAATGTGCTCCCCCAATAAACCCTTTTGTTTTAGATTTATCAATTGGCTAAAGAAGGTGTTTCTCTTTGTATCCTCATATTGTGTTATCATTTCCTCCATAAAAATTGACCAAGCTGTGACGATATTTTTATGGGATCAAAGCCATTGATACCATAAAAATGTATTTTTTTCTAAATTTAAAGTTGCAATGCATACCTTTTGTGTGTTTTTCACATTATTGAGATCAAAATATTGCTCCATTTGTAGTATCCATGTTACGGGATCCTTGCCATCAAACTTCCTCATATCCATATTTGGAATATGGTGGTTCTTCTGCCCAACATTAAAGTTTATGAAATCATGATTAACATTTATTTTCTTCTCATCATGAGTTTCATCTACTATCTTTTCGCCATTAGGAAACATTTCTTATATCAACTTTGTCAAAACTTCGATGTCTACTTTTATGTTTTCCATTTTTTCATCAATCTTAGCTTCCATGCCCACTTCCATGCCTTCCATATTAGCTTAAAAAACATTCATCTTAGCTTCCATGCCTTTCTTCAAACCATCCATCTTTGTTTCCATGCCTTTCTTCAAAACTTCCATTTCATTTTTTGTTTCTCTTTGAGATAGCGAAATTTGGTGCGCTTGCTCTTGTAATTTTGATATCTCATGTGGTGTTTCTTCGTCTTCATGAGTCATAATAGATCCTCCTGAAGGCTTAATGGGTATTGAATTATTTTTAAGGGCCATTTTAGGACCCAATACTGATACCTATTCTTCAATATGCCCTTGGAATAAATTCCAACTAATTTTTTTCAAACGAGACTTATGTAATTCAAAAAAAAAATGCACACCTTTTTCTTTCTTTTGAGCGCAATATTGAAAATGAATTATCTATATGATTTAGGATCTTCAATATCTAAAATCTGGTACTGAGGTAGCCCTCTAAATCCTATTTTGAATTCCACAAGTCTGACCTGATTTCGATTCTTGAAGACAAAGTTGTCCCCAATCTCCTACGATGACGTCATTATGGACTGGTTCAGTAGAGAAAACTTGTATGACTTGCCACGTGTTATTGATTCCTCCTTTTACTATGAAATTGATAGATCAAAAATGATATTCCGTGTTCTTACATTCACTTTTTACATAATTCCAATCTGATGCTTAGAGAGAGAGTTATGAAGATTTTCCCACGATCACCCCTTTGAGATGAAATTCGGGAGCTTGAAACAGGCCTAAATTCCACAGACCATATCTCCGAAAATATTGCAAACCAAGATATGAAATTTTGGAATGATGTTCCTCAGGCGTTTGGCTTCGTGCTATAAAACTTTCTGATTTTGAGCCTTCGTAGAAAAATATTTATAGCAAAAATTCCGCGATGACTTGTTTAGGTTAATTTTAGGAGCCTACAAAAAGACCTAACTTCCACAGATGATATCTCCGAACATATTACGAACCAAGCTCTGAAATTTTGTGATGATTTGCCTTAGGATTTCAGCTCGTATTCTAAAAATTTCAGATTCTGAACCTTCGTAGAAAAAACGTTATAGTGAAAATTCCACGATGACCTGTTTGGAGCAGCGAAACCGTAGAATCCAAAGCTCTGATACCAAATGTTGTGAAACCAACTCCAAAAATAGAAGAAAATATATATCAATGCATTATAAATAAGCCACTTCGAGGGGGCAACCTCCAATACATTACATGAATGAACAATTCTTGTATGATACAAATGACAAAAACTCCTTTCTATATATAGGAGTCCATGGGGCCACAATGTAATCCTAGTGGGGCCACAATGTAATTCTAGCCGACCTAACAATAACAATGTAAAGGCACAATAATAACAATATTGGGGTTAGAGGGGGCTACAATAATAACAATAAGGGTGCTACACTATTAACAATAAGGGGCTAAACTAGTAATATAGGGACCTAACAGTAAGAGTGAAACTCTAGAAGAAAATTGACGGTACTATCCTAAGATAGGCACGTGATATTGAGGAAAGATTCATTAGTTATCTAGTGGAATTGCTCACATAGACACAACAATCATTGAAGAAAATAAAAACATATTCAACAAGATAAGTACCAAATCCAATGAATTAGTTCAATTTATTTGGTACATATGAACATAACATATACCATAAACATCCGAAGAATAGTCTTACAATATTATTGATACATGCAGTAAAATGTGTCAACTCAACAAGCATTTGATTATTATGTGAAAGATCCAAGTACATATTTACAATGGAAAGCCACTAGCTCCAATAGTGGAACATTGAGTCCTTTCTTTCTTTTCTAAAGAATGATCTTCTCTCCTATGCCAAGCTAGAGAAGCCAAGTCTAGTTCTCCAAAACTATTGGGTATGTGTTATGTTGGGTTGAAGAGAAAAAAGTGTTTCTAGTAAACGTGGAAATTTTGAAGAATTCTTCAAATTTTTTGACAAATTCTGTGAGAATTGAGAAGTTTTCTTGCTGTAGAGAAACAATGGGAATTGAATGTTTGGACCAATGACTAAGCTCTCTTATGACCCCCAGTGTGGAAAGAAAACAATGAGTGGGAGAATGCCAAGTATGTGTTATGCCATAATTTTTTGTTTTATGCAGATCCAATAATAGTCGGGTGGGCCCAAGGATGGGGTGTAGACCTAAATATGGTGGGCATACCTACCCATGGTTTTGTGCATGGGGTTTGCACATGGTTTTGGGCATGACAGTTTTCTGTCAATGGTATTTTATAGATCGAGTTAAGGGAACTACCATTATGTTCTAATATAGGGTTAATGTATTGGGGTTTATGAATGCTTCGACATGCATATATATATTTATTGTAACATTAAAAGGAACATAATGAAAAATGAATATGGTATTCTCAAATTTGGGTTCCATGTGAAAATATCTGTGTATATTTTTTTATGTTCTCGCAATTATTTATTTTCCTATTCTAAGAATTTGTTTGCAGGTAATTTATGTACATGGTTAAAACCAAAAACTTGGTATCAAAGTTGTTTTGACTTCAAGGGAACACCTTTACTGCCGAGGGGTTTTTCTCAGGCATGTGGTAGACCCTTTTCAGTGGCAGATTTGTAGGATCAATTCTTGTGGAGAAAGATGGAAAATAATGGAAATATAGAGATAGATAAATTTAATGGTCAAAGTTTTGAGTTTTGGAAGCTCAATATGGAGGATTTGTTGGTTGACTGAGATCAATGGATTGTTGTAGATCCTAGTTTGGAACCAACATGAATGTCAACAAAACACTAGGATAAGGTAGATTGGAAGGTGAAGAGCACAATATGACTGTATCTCTCTGATTCAGTATTTTTGAATCTATATAGGAAACTACGACAAAGGATTTGTGTGACAAGTTAGGGACTTTGTATCAATATAAGTCTCTGGCGAACAAACCATTCATGTGGAAAAATTTGTATAACCTAAGGATGAAGGATGGAGACTCGGTGATAGATCATATGAACGCCTTTAATAATGTGGTAAGTTAATTTTTATATGTTGATATTAAAATTTTAGATGAAGATAAGTGCATCATTTTTCTTCATTCTCTAATAGATTTTTGTGATAATATGGTTGTTGTAATAGGTAGTAATACAACTACCTTCAAGTTTGATGGAATAGTCTCATGCTTGTTTTTGGAAGAGATGAGACAAAAAAGTATGGAGAGCCAGAATGGAGATGTGTTTTATATGAGAGGATGGTCCCAGAATAGAAACAAAAGTAAGACCTCAAGTGGGAGATCTAAATCTCCAGGAAAAGTTGAAAAGGTATGCTAGAAATGTAGAAAAGAAGGACACTAAAAAAAGGATTGTATATCTAAATCTCCCAAGAAAGGAAACAAATCTGATGATGATCCTTCTACAGAGGAAAAAAAAACCTTCGATGAAGGTGGGGATGTGTAACTGGCTACTTCTTCAAGTACATATGTATATCATGAAGCATAGTTTTTTTAATCAAGTGCATCCTTTCACTTCATTCCCCATAAAAAGTGGTTCCGTGATTACGATAAATATGACGGTGGTGATCTCTTCCCCGAGAATTACATGAAGGCAAAAATAATTGAACACAGAAAATCCAAGTTGAAGTTTCAAGGTGGAAGGGTTATAATACTTCTTGGTGTTCTACATATTCCTGCATTGGCCAAAACTCTGATTTCTATAAGCAATATGGATGACGCAGGTGTAAAAACAATGTTTGTAAAAGATACCTGCAATATGGTTAAGGGATAATTGGTATTGAGGTGGGGAGTTTAGATTGGAACTGTGTACAAGCTTTTGGGTAGCATTGTTATTGATGGGTGCAATAGCTCTGTGGTTCTTAAAAGTGGAGCATAAAGTATAGTGGTATCTAGAAAAAATGCCATGGTATGACATAAAATGGAATTTAAATATTGTATGTTAATGGAATGATATAAGGTATGCTTAATTTCTCTTTGGATTTCAGTTTCTATGAACATTGTGTATATGGGAATTAGAATCAGGTGAGTTTATCCTCAGGTGCTAAGAGGGTGAAAGGGATATTAGAAATTTTTTCACAATGATGTGTTTGGACTCGTGTCAGTTCCATCATTGGGTAAGTTTGTATACTCTGCATCATTTATAGATGAATTATCAAGGAATACATGGATATACTTCCTCGGGAAGAAATCTGAAGTCTTTGACAAGTTTAAAGAATTTAAGGCTATGGTGGAAAATCAGACAGAGAAGAAGATCAAGGTGTTGAGGAAAGATAATGGTGGAGTGTTCTACAAGAATAAATTTGAAGAGTTTTGTAAGAAGTTTGGTATATAATGAAAAAAATACTACTCCATAAAAACCTCAACAAAATGGAGTTGTAGAAACAATTACTAGGACGTTGATGGAAAATGAAAGAAGCATTCTCCATGGTGTCAAGTTAGGAAAAGAATTCTGGGTAGAGGCAGTGGAGACTGCATGTTATCTATTTAATATATCACATTCATCAGTGTTGGAGGATAAGACTCCACATGAGGTGTGGACTGGTAAGAAAGCCTCTCTTTCACATCTCAAGGCATTTCACTGTGATGCATATGTACATGTTCCAAAGGAGAAAATAACCAAGTTGGATAGTAAATATGAATGTTGTATATTTATGGGGTATAAGGATGGTTTAAAAGGTTATAAGAATTAGAACCTAGAAACAAGGAAGGTTTTGTATCAAGATGTGGTGTTTAGAGAGGTGAAGGATGTTATCAAACATGAAGGCATACCAAAGGAACATGAAAAGATAGAATTCAAATTAAAGGAGGAAGAATTAGAGTCTACAACAGAACAAGAATCACAAGAGGAAGAGCCACATACTCCAATTTTGAGAAGTTTAGTTAGAGCTACAGTCCACCTACTTTATGTTCAATTTTTATTTATCTATTACTGATGATAATCCTAAAAATTTCATGGAGGCATTGGATTCAAAGGATGGAAAACTCTAGAAAGATGCCATTGTTGATGAAATGAAATATTTGGACAAAAATGAGGTTTTGGATCTGGTTGAGTTTTCTGTTGGAAGGAAACTGATTGGAAGTGAATGGGTATTTAAGAAGAAGATGAATGTTGAAGGAAAGGTTGATAAATACAAAGCTCAATTGGTAGAAAAAGGTTATTCCCAGGTGTCGGGAATTGATTTTGGTGATATTGTTTCTCCTATTTCCATGTTAGCTTCTATTAGATTAATTTTTTTTTTTTTTTTTGCTTCTGATTTTGAGGAAGAATATATGGATGCAAAGATAAAATTTCATCACATGGATATGGAAGAATAAATCTACATGAAGAAACCTAAAGGCTTTGCAGTAAAGGGTAAGAAAGAGTTGGTATGCAGGTTAAAAAGTATTTGTGTGGGTTAAAAAAATCACCAGGAATGTGGTATCATAAATTTGATACATACATACGAGGACTTGGCTTCACAAGGAGGAAAGTGGGTCAATTTTTGTATTTTAAATTGATTGGTGACTATGTTATTTATTTTTTCTTGTATGTGGATGATATGTTATTGACTGGAAATTAAAAAGATATTATCTAGGATTTGAAGACCCAATTGTCCTCCAAATTAGACATGAAGGATATGGTACTCCAAAATATATTTTGGGCATGGAAATTAAACACGATCAAGAAAAGAGAAAGATCTCGTTAAAATAGAGGAAGTGTGATGAGACAATATTGTATAGGTTTAATATGCAAGATATTAAACCGATGAAGATTCATATTCTTGTAGGTTTAAGTTTATCCGATGGATAGTGTCTCAAGACATAAGAAGAGGAATAAGACATATTTCGTGTTCCATATGTGAGTGAAGTTGGTAGCCTAATATATGAAATGGTTTTTACTATACCATATATTGAGCACGCAGTGGGAGAATTGAGGAAATTTATATCAAAACCATAGAAGGAGAATTGGACAATAGTGAAGCGGGTTTTCAGGTATTCGCATGGCTCTAGTAATTATGGTCTGTGCTATCAATGAATACTAGGATTGGAATTTTTTTTTGACATCCATGGCTTTGCTGATGCAAACTGGGCTGGAGATCTAGATCACAAAATATCTGCAAGTGGGTATGTGTTTAATGTATTCAAAGGAAAAGTTAGTTGCGTGAGCGAGAGATAGTATGTAGTGGCACTTTCAACTACATAGGTTGAATACATGGTAGCCACTCATGCAATCAAGGAAGTAGCTTGATTTCATAGATTTTTTCAAGTATGGGGTTGGTACAATGAGCTGTAAGGATAGATCATTACTGTTATCACCCTAGTAATTTCTTAGGTCGTGGGATTTGGATTTATAGTTAAAGAAAACTAGGGGTAACCAAAAACATACTTTGGAAATTTAGGATCTAGCCTTCCTAAATTTCAGAGAGGGCTCTCTCTTTCAGATTTAAATTTGTTTTGAATTGAGATTTTAGGCTAGTTATAATTTGACACTTAGTTTTTTGTTTGGAAAGTTTGGTGGGAAATAATATTACTTGGAGACAAAATATAGAGGGATATACTAGTCAATTGGGCTATGGAGTCAAGATGTAGCAAGAAAAACTGGAAGGCAAGGCCAAAAGGATGCTAACGTACTCAGGGCAAGGTAGATAACCCTCAGAGATTTGAATAGTTTAATTTGATGAGATGGCTTGTTTTCGGGATAAAGGTTAGTGAAGGATCCTTTGATCCGGAAAAATAGGAATGAGGCAGGGGTCAAATGGGACTGGGAGCAATTAAAAATTCCTAAGTCTGGAAATTAGCAGAAAACATTGAAATGATCAAGTAGTTAAGACAGGGAGTTTTTACACTTATCCTGAAATAATATTCCTAATTAATCATTTGGATTGAACAACATATATGAAATTGCATGAAATTTCAGAAGAGCAAACAATGACACTAAGAAATCACTTTACTCATTAGATTATTGCATGAATCATGAGTTATGAAGTCCAGTTGGATGTTGTCCAGACTACTACTATGAAATCAACACATGAGCCTCCAAAGTATCAACAAAATCATCTATAATAATCTCAGAAACTTTATTCCACACTAAACACTTCAAAAACTGAAGTATTTATAAATATGTTGATTACAAAATATCCTAGAGAAATCTAGGAATAAATCTAGGAAAATAAAATATCTTAACACACTAAGAGGGACAACTTCTTAACAACTTAGCAAGCTGTCCTCTTATCTAGAAAAAATAGGACTAACATTATCTAATCAAAAAATTTTGTTGACTAGGTGTACATGCTTGATGGCACATTTGGAAGATATTTGTTTGAATATTTCTTGATTGATACTCTTTCACTTTATATCCTTTAACACTGTTTTTCTTCCAAATACTCTTTTACTTTGTTCATCTGTCACTTTACTGCTAGTAAAATATTGAATTTACCATAGTAAAAACTAGCTAATTGTTTCTGCTCGGATACACTTTCACCTTGTTACTTCTTATACACTTTCAACTGCTATTTTTACCTGTTTAAAACTGTAAGATGAAGATTTCACTGTGGTAAAAAAATTGTCCCATCATTTCTTTGTCTTGCTTGAATTTTCCTTTCACTCTTTTACTGCTGTAAAATATTCATATCAGCAGTAAAAATCCCAAAATCAAATAATTTTTTTTCTTTTCTTTTCTTCTTAACTTCACTATTTTACTTGTACTTTTTCTGTTGTTCCACTCCAATGTTGCTATAACAAATCTATGAATTCCCGCCATTGTTGATCACTTGGTATTTTCATACTTTTCAACTTTTAGTAACTTTCATCAGCATTAGTGTCCTTTGAGAAATTTGGTTTGATAATAATAATATGTTTAATTTCATTCTGTAGAAAGAATAAGTTTTCAAAGTACTCCAAGACAACTTTACCAGTTGGGGAACCTTGTGGCAGAGGCTTATTTATTTGTTCTTTGGCATGGGCTCTGATCTTCTTGTCATAATCTGTTTGAACCATTAGCTTTTCATTAAAGCCATGAATGTCTGGGAGGCCTGCTTGTCTCAATATTGTGTATTGTGCCAAAAAAATTGTTATTAAAAAATCCATGGCCTTACACTTTTCCTCCAAATTGTTCATTATATTCCTTTTATTTAGGACCTTTTTGATTTGAAGAATTTTTTCAGTCCTATATTGTATTTTCAATTCTTCAAGCTCCTCTCTATTTTTTCTGTTTAAAAATGTAATAAGCTTTAAAGCTTGAGATGGTTTATTAGAAAGTTCTTCCTTTGTTTTCTTAATTTCCACCTGTGCTGCCTTAAGTATATCTCTTTGCTCATATATAATTTTAATCGAAGGCCATTGTAGATGTATGCCTTGAATTATTTTTGTCCAAAAATGGTTCTTGGTGAAGGACACCTGTTCGCTGAGATTTACTTACTGCTGCAAGACCTTTACCTGATATTCAAGTCTGTTTGCTCTTTATTCATGTCCCTTAGACGTAATCAATGCATTCCTATTTGATGATTCAAGAGTTTGAATGGTCTTTTTCAAATTGATTATCTCATTATTTTTTAGGGACATTTCCTCCATGGATTTTACTAGATATGTTGCTTCACCTGCTTGATGTACCTGGGTGGTAGATGATCCTGTGGCAGAAGTATTTACAGATTGCACTGACACTACAGTTGCTAGTGGCACTTTTGGGGCTAAATGTTCTGCCAATGTGGAAGGGACAGTTGTGTTGACTATAGGAATAACAATGGGAATAGATTGCACATCAGCTTCTTTTACTGCTTCTTTTTCTTTTATAAGGATGTCCATTTGATCTTCCATCTCTTTGAATTGGGCAGTCAGTTTTAGTATTAAATTGGTAATTTTATATTTTTGAGTTTCTTTTGGAGTATTTATTTTTCTTGAGGATGTTCATTTTGAGGAAGTTTTAACTGTTTCCTCAAAGCAGTGAAATCATCATTCTTTTGCTTTTTCAAGGCTTGAGAAACCAGTATGTTTGATGGATCTACTCCTATATGAAGGAATATATCTTCTAAGAACTTAATCCTTAGTTCTGTTGCCTGTAAAGAGGCTTTTTATAGCCTCATCTAGTCCTGCATATTAAAAATGGTTTTTTTCAATTGAGTAGCACTCCTAGTCTTATCCACTATTTTTGAATATATCATTTCAGATGTATGTCTATGAAATTCAATTTGATCCAGCTCATGGATATTCTCTGAATCAACTTTAAAGTCTATTTTTCTGTAGTGTGAGACTGTCTTTGGATATGCAACCATTGGTTGGAGGTAGGACATGATCATTTTATTAGTAGAATAATCAAATGATGTTAATAGTCTGTCCTTTTTACCTAGCTTTTCTTCAAGAAATTTAGAGTAAATTTCTCTTTTGATCTCCTCATTTTTCTCCTTAATTTGTTTGTAACTTTGTTTGATGTCTGAATATTTTTCATCTGCTGTTTTGGAGGAAGAGGGAATTTCAATATTGACCTATTTTTCAATCATTTGACTATCCTACTCTTGTGTTGTAACTTGTCCTTTTTGAATTTCTGTTAAAATTTCAGTAACAATTACTGTGGCATATTCTTTATCTACCTGTTGATTATTATTCAATTCTTGATCATTGTTATCTATTTCTATAGTTTTTTCTTTCTCAGCAGCAGTCATTTTTTCCCTTTTGTTGTAAATAATCCTGAATTTTTTTCTGCAAGGGTCTCTGCTGAATAGCCTTCTTCATTCCTGGTCCTTTTGTTTGAACATTATGATTGTTTAGTGACTATTATAGTCTGGGAATTCTCTGTCCTTTTCATTGTTTCTGTATCAGAAGTAGGTTCTACCAATTTATTTTCCACCCATTCTACTTGATTTGAAAATTTCTCAATATGTGGTTTTGAGTCATGTATAAAAGGTTGAAGCTTGCATTTTACCCTTATAGCACTGAGGTAACCCTGGGGATCATAATTCCATTGAAAAAACTCTTGAAACTAATACTCTAATAATTGTATAGATATTTCTTTCTCAGCCTCCCTATTGTTTACTATGAAAGGACCAATCTGGCTCTTCAATTTAAACTGAGTCTTTTTCTTTGATGCCATGAAGCTTATAGCATATGCATTTAAAACTTGTCCCAAATATTCCAATGTAAAAACCCTGATGGTTAAAAATTTAGGTAACTTATATGGGGACAAATTTGTTCGAAATATTCTTAATTATGTGTGTCTCTGATATAAGTACTAGTCTCCTACTTTGCATTGTTCAGACAACTGTAATATTCTCTTCATCTCTTCACTCCCTTTGGGCTGTTTATAATTGTAAATCAAATTCATGCATGTCCTAATGAATAAGTCTGAAAATTGTTTATAACTGAATTCATTTCCTTCCTTTCTGAGCAAGGATGTCCAAAATATCACTGATAGAGGCTGGCCCTCTACATCCATCTTTTGCAAAGCAATGGGAAAATTCTCATCTTGGAAAAATAGAAACAAATGGAATATATAAGATGAATATCTAAACACTCCCTCAGTAGGAAATTTGGCCAGTTGATAATGTATGTTATCAGCAATGAATCTAGCAAAATCAAAGATCATGGCAGGAAGCTGCCCAGGGGATAATGTAGAAGGGAAACCAAGTATAGATGCATCTTTAAAGTCATCATTAAAATATCCTAGAATGAAGGATAGCATTGAGATCACTTGTCTAGAAGCTTCAGGAAAATCATATGTAAAATATGGTGGATTCACCTTAGGAAGGTCTACATGGGTAGGCATAAAATTTTGAAATATCATGAACTTTTTAGGGAAATCCAACTCTAAGTATAACTGGGTTAGCTCTTCAATTGACAAGGGCACTACTTTGGGATCAATTTTCAACTGAAGCATCTCATTTATAGATTCTGCTATGATGAAAAACATAATTTCTCTATCTTTTTTTACCGTCACTCTCTGATCAGGAACATAATGCATTTGACATAGTCTGACCAAGTCCTGGGCTGGATGAGTAATAGAACTACATATTTGGGAAAATTTAATTCCCAAATAGGTATGTCATCTTAATTTTTATTCAAAAATTTATCATAACACCAGTTATTAATCTCAAGAAAATTGAATTATACCAATGTATCAGCGATCTTGTAATCTAAATCGGTTAAAGGAATGTTTTCTTCAGAGGAGACTGGTCGTTGGAGAGGTTTAACAACTTCAATTGAATCAGTTATTAAAGAAGTAGTTGGCTTGTTGATATTTTAGGATTCAAGCTTGGGAAGCTTGGCTGTTACAGGTTTTGAGGCTTTGGGACCTCCAGCTTTGGGTGTAACCTGTTTTTAGTCATTTTTGGGAATAACTAAGCAATATTAAACTATTTTCTTTAGTTAATTTTGAAACAGAGGGTAATTGAGCAGATCTGGGACAATTTTCGGAATCTGGGAATCTCAGTAAGGGTTTTAGGATAGAAAAAACAGGTTTTCTAGGTGTAGAGCACTGAAAAAAGGGGATTTCTGGCTTTCTGCGCACTTTTTAAATCTTTTGAACCATGGAAATTTTATTTTAATGACTGGAAATTGAGAAAATGGCTTTAAAATAGAGTTTTAGGCAAATGGAAATTTCAGAGACAAAATTGCAAGGGTTTTCCCTGTTTTTGTAGTGTTTGGGCATGCTAAACTTGGAAATTCTAGTCTCAATAGCTTAATTGATTTAATTTGCAGTCAAATTGTGAATTTTGTAGGAAAAATTCAGTAAAATACCTAGTTCATAGGTATCTTGATAGTCGAGGGGGGTTTTCTACTGGCTTCGGATTTAAATTGAATCCATTGCTGCAGTAGGTGGCTTCAACCGCTTCGGATATATAGAGCAGTGGGAAATTTTTGCTTTAGGGAAAGAAATTGGCCAACAGAGATTCAAATCTCTTTAACACAGTTAGGAAAGAGGCTAAATCAGTTGGGAGTGCGAAATAATGATATAAAACAATGATATATTAAGGTTTAAACCTTCAATGTCTACAATCATAAATATCATTTATTATAGGTCTATTCAGTGGCAGGGGATGGATTTGCAAAAACAGTCAGTGGTTTTCGCATTCAATTTGGATGGTAAGTGTTTTAAGCCTTTTCGAATGTGATCCAATTAAAATCAGAAACATAACATTGGGAGGTTTTGGAAAATAGCTTTTATCGCGCAATTTTTAACAAACTTTGACCGATTACTTTTGGAGCGCGATAATGAATGCGCACCGTTAGATTTTCTTGGATGATGCGAACGGTCAGGATCTTTCAAAAAGTTGCAGTGAATGATGGGTGGGGTCCAGGTGCTGTAAATGAAATGGCATGTTTAATATATAACAAAACCTTTATAAAATGTGTGATTACAACCAAAGTTTAGTCATATATAGAAATGTTTATATGTGCAGGGGTAATGGTAAAATAGACGTATACCAATGTATAGTCCAAAAGGGGTTTAATTGGGCAATTCTATATATATAAAGTGAGTTTATATATATGGTAAATGGTGCGTGGGGCGGGTTAATTTAATCAAGGGTTAATCTTATATAAAACTTGAGGTCTTACATAATCGGGAAAGGGAAAGGGCCATATTTTAACTTCGGGTTAAGTTATTTAGGGAAGGATGGTAAGTTTATTATAAAGGCGCGGGTGATGCTACCTTTATAAAAAATTAGGATAAAATGGAATAGGCAGAAAATGTTTTTGTGCTTAGAAATACATAAGATATGTATAAAAAACCTTTTTGTATTTTTATTATATAGTTAATTAAACCAAATAGGCTTAATAACTATAGGGGGGCGAGATATTTACATAGTGCTAGTTTAGCCAAAGGGGGTTTTATTGTGGGCGTTTATTTGAAACATGTGGGATAATAAACTCTGGCTAAAGATTTGAAATAGTGGGTTTTTAGGGGATATTTAGTTAAAGGGGAATTATATAAATATGAGAATGCTATTTTATAGGGAATTAATAAAATAAGTAAGAAATTAATATGGCAAAGGGGGAAATGAATACTCAAAATACACAATTATAACTAAGGAAAGTGAAAATCAAAGCAAAGATTTATTATCATAATTTTATCACTTTAACTTAGGATATAATGTCCTTTTGAGGGTTTTCATGCTTTATGAGATGTAGGTAGTTAATCAAATGGGGATCTATGTATAATTATGTAAAAATGGAGTCTTTACTTATGAAATTGTATGGTGATGAATGCATGAATGGTAAATGATGAAAATTAGGGATTATTATAGGAATTAAACATTTTCAACTAGCTAGTCATTAAACCTTGGGTCTGGT
Organism: Pinus albicaulis; assembly: GCA_034641835.2. Lineage (NCBI taxonomy): Eukaryota > Viridiplantae > Streptophyta > Pinopsida > Pinales > Pinaceae > Pinus > Pinus albicaulis. The sequence continues at coordinate 795,527,648 of CM076580.1, forward strand.
CCCAACAAAAGTCAAAGAAATGCTCTGAGCCTCTTTGACTAAAATTTTAGAATGTCAAATAGGAAATTAGTTATTTTTTCCTGGTGAAATATATTTACAATGATTTTCCCACCTTCTTCTACCTACCCAATCTTTAATCTAACATTTTTTCTTCCATTTGTGCAGGTGAATTTGAACTAGCAACCTTGAACATTTTATTCTTTTGAAAGAAGTAAAAACTATCTAATTCTACATTTTTTCATCCAAGGACCCAGATTAAACTGTTGGGTTCCTTTTTACTCTATACATATCTACTGAATTGTCAGGATTAAACTATTTGACAACTCTTTATTCTCTATCTAAAACAAGTAAATTGAAACATGAAAATTCAAGATTAAGCAGTTCAACTCATCATGGATTATGGCATTTATTGACACTCTGCCATAATCAAGTGCAAAAAGTAAAAATTAGTGGCATTTAGACTTGCAAACTTTCATGTTTTATTAATTTTTTTTTCTTTTGGGGTATATCATTTTTTCTAAGTCCTTTGATTTTTCTTTTAGGATTTTTTACCCTCTTTTTGATATATATATATATATATATATATTATTTTTCTTTTTCTTTTTCTTTTATTTTTACAAAATATGGGAAAACAACTTGCAGAAGGAAAAGTATGTACATATTTACAAGACTATCAAAAGTCAATTCCAAATTATGAATCCTATATTTATAGGACCCTAATAGCAGCTTCACATGGGGATGGCATTTCCTGGTGAAATGTCAAGAACTCTAAGTTCAGTAGCCTTGAATTTTTGACCTTTATGATCCTGTAACTATCTTCTGATTTCTGCAACAAATCATACTGACGATATTTTACTCTTCAAAGCTTAGGGCCTTCACCCCGGGCTTCAAATTTTGAAAAGAAAACATCCAATCTAGTCTACTCACTTGCAATGAATATTTACAATGATGTAAAAAAGGAATCAATCTAGAACTAGCCATTAGTTAACTCAGAAGAATAATAGTGTTTAAGCATCCTACCATTCATTGGTCCTTTTGGAATGTCTGTTCCATCCAAATTTCTGATAAAAAATGCTTTGTTACCTCTGTACCCATAAATTTCATAAGGTCCCTTCCATAAAAAATAAAATTTTCCATGTTTTCCCTTTTCCTCTCTCCTGGAATCCCACTTTAACACTTTATATCATATGTAAAAATAATCCTCCTTATTCCTTTTATCAAAAATATTTTTGATCTTATTCATGGAAAATTTTAGGGGCTAATATTCGCGAGTGGGCTAATTTTCCATAGTTTTTCCAAAAGAAAGATTCGCCAATTTCCATTTTTTCATAAAAATGATTCGCCCAAATTTTACAATATAAAATTATTTTACCTTAAAAATCGCCAACATTATATAGAGAGTATATATAAAATCATAATAAATTTGAATAATTTTACAAACACATCAATAAATATTTTATAGTTTTCATATTAGGGTCTAGTAAGATTCGCCAATGTTTTAAACTTCAAGATTATTTTACATCCTTAAAATTTTCCCTGATCTTATTATGAATTACTTGATATTTTTCATATACTTCCTCCTGTCTCTGCTGTAAATGAATGGTTTGATTTATTCTCCATTGAATGTCACTAATCTCAACTTGTGATTCATGAATAATCTTCATTACTAGAACTCCCAATGATGAAGGAAAAACTGCATCCATTCCATAAACTATCTGTTAAGGTGAAGTACCGATTGAATTCTTGGTGGTAAGTCTATCTGCCCATAGGGCATAGATCAGTTTTTTTTTCCAATTCTTTTTTTTTTCTTGAAGTAATTTTTTGCTGATTTTTACCAGGATTTTATTAGAGGATTCTTCTAAGCCATTACCTTGAGGGTAATAAGCAGTAGATTGGCCTAGGGTAATGTGATACTTCTGGAAAAAGGCAATCATTTTCTTGGATTTAAATGCAGCTGCATTATCAGTAATAATTTTCTGTGGGCATCCAAATCTAGATAAAATATTGTTTTCAATGAAAGATATTATGATTGAGTTTGTGGCTTGCCTAGTAGGAATGGCTTCTATCCACTTGGTAAAATAATCTGTGGCAATCAAAATCCAATTATGTTGTCCGGAAGATGGGGGATGAATTTCTCCAATGAAGTCTCAACCACATTGTTGAAAAGGAATCTCAGTAGAAATAGGTTTTAGGGGAAAGGGTAACAATTTATTTTTCCCTTGAAAAATATGACATTGGTGACAGGAGGTAACATATTTTCTTACATTATCAAACAATGTTGGCTAGTAAAAACTAGCTCTAAGAATTTTATCTGCTGTACTCTTCCAGTATAAGTGGCCTCCACAGTCACCTGCATGAAATTCCTCAAGAATCTTGTCAACTTCTTATTTCATTAAACAATTAAGTAAAATCCCACTTTTTTCTTTCCAATAAAGCATTTTATCTAGAATACAATATCTCATTGCTTTAAGTTTGAAAAATCTAGCTTTAGTTCTAGTTAAACCAGGAGGAGCTTGTAAATGTGTGAGTACAAAGATAACATCAAAGTACCATGGTGAGTCTAGAAAGGCCTCACTGATCAATGGAGTCGACATATCTTCTTGGTCATCAATTTGTGCAATGAAATCTATATCTAAGGCATTACAGTTGGATTCAGCCATTAATCTGTCTAACCCTTGTCCTTTTATGAGCTTAGTTGGTTTTCTTTCGATATCATACTCAAGGATAGTGGAAATCCACTTTCCTCTTCTACCATCTGGCCCATCCTGTGTAATGATATCTTTGACTAAAAAATTGGGAACATAAGCAATAATGTGGGAGTAAATAATGTACACTCTGAAATATTTTATGGCTTTAACCAAGGCTAAAGCTTGTTTCTCCATGATGTTATATCTCAAAGGCGCATCTCTAAGTGTTTTACTGAAAAATGCTATAGGCTGTTCAAAACCTTGGTCATTTTTCTGCAAAAGAACTGCAGCTATGGTATGTTTAGAGGCAAATGAAAAGATAATAATTTTTTTTTGAAGTCTAGGCTAATTAAGACTGGTGTTTTGGTTAAATCATGTTTTATAGATTCAAAATATTGTTTTTCTTCAACTATCCATTTTAATACCGAGTCTTTTTTCAGCATGTTATTAAGTTCCTTTATGATTTTAGCTAGATTAGAAATAAATCTTCTTAAAAAATTTATTTTGCCTAAAAATTCTTGTAACTCTTTGATGTTCCTAGGTGCGTGAATGTTTAGTATGGCTTCAATTCTTTCTGGATCTATCCTAATACCTTCCTTGGAAATTATGTGCCCTAATAATTTACCTTCTTCAAGTCCAAAAATACTCTTTTTGGGATTTAAGGATATGCCATATCTCCTACATTTAATGAATACCTGTCTGAAGTGATCCAAATGTTCATTATCATATTTAGAAAACACAGTAATATCATCTAATTAAATAACAAAAAACTCATGGATTTATTTAGCAAAGGCTATATCCATAGCCCTTTGAAAGGTAGCTCCAGCATTCATTAATCCAAAAGGAATTTTCACATACATGAAAGTGCCCTAAGGAGTAGTAAAGGTTGTCTTGGGTTGGTCTTATTTTTGAACAAGTATCTGGTTATAACCTGAGAAACCATCCAATAAAGAAATTTTTGAAGATCCAACTACTCTCTTCAAGATGTGATCCATCTTTGGTAAAGGGTAATTATCTTTCAAACACACTTTATTGAGATTTCTGAAATCTACACATAATCTTATTTCTCTAGTTTTCTTCCTAGTAGGTACAAAGTTAGAAACCTAATCAGAATATCTGATTGGTGCAATTATTTGGGCATCATACATTCGTTTAAATTCTTTCTCTATCAAAGGTAACAAGACAGGATTAATCCTTCTTAATTTTTGTCTAAAAGGCTTCTGGTCATGTTTTACAGGAATCTTATGTTGAATTATATTTGTGTCATAAGCCTTTAAATATTCATAACTCCATGCAAATACATCTTGATATTATTTCAACAGATCAATGTATTTCACTTTTTCTTCTTGTGGTAAAGATTTAGACAACTTTATCATTTGAGGATGTAATTATGTCCCTATTTTGCACTCCTCAATATTAGATTTGACTGGTTCCATTTTAGGTTTTTTGGGAACATCATTGGAATCAAACAAGTCTTCTAAAGGAGTTAAACCTTTAGGTAAAAGATAATCTTTCAGTTCTAACATGTCTATTTCTTCTTCAATTATTTCCTCTATGTCTACTTTTTCTAAGTTATCTATATCTGATTGAGTAAATACAGTTGGATTTTTATAATTATGTACATATACATTATTTATTTCACAGTTAAAATCATCATCTACATTACTTTCTGAATCTAAATTATCATCAGTGTCTATCTTACAGTTTTGGAATTCTTCCTTGTTGTTCAAAAAATTGAAAATTTGTTCATCTTCAGAGAAAATCTGCCAGTATTTAACATTGTCAGGAACAATGGGTCTGTATTTTACTTCAGTAGTATATCTATGTGTTGGTTGAAAAGGTAAATTACATGTGCTAGAAAAATTTGCTAGGCAATGTGCTTGCAAATTTTGATTTCTGGGAATAATAGAAAACTTAGACTCTAGTAAATCATCAACCAAGTCAATTGATGCATCTCTATATCTGGCTAATCTAGGATTTTGAATAGAATATTCAACATTTATTTTCTTAATGACTAATTCTAAATAACCCATGATTAAAATTATTTTACCTCCTAAGTTTCTAATGATTTGGAGGCCTAAGATCAATGCTTCATTCTCTGCCATGTTGTTGGTGCATTTAAAGTTGAGTCTAAAGGCATGTCCTTCCAAATGACTGGTTTCCATGTTGGTGATCCATATTCCAGCTCCTGCCCCTGTCTTGTTCACTGAGCTATCAAAATCTAAATTACAAAGGGTTTCATGAAAGATATTATCGTTATTTGGTTCAGGTTTTATGTCAATCAATTCAGTTTGGATATCATCATTATCAGAGTGGCATAAAATGAAAGAGTCAAGGTCAGTTGGGGTTGAATAGATGGGATAATTTATGGAAATTTCTGCATTACTGACCATGTATTTCATTAATGATTCTCTATATAATTCTTTGGGCTATACAAATACTGTGATAGTAGCAAAACTCATGTCTAGTTGTAGAGATCCCTGCAACTTAGCTTCCCATGAGCGAGAAAGAAGCATACCATACTTTGGTGGGATGTCAGCTACTACAATATCCATGATCACACTTTTACCTGGGTATTGAACTAAATTGACACACAAATCGTTTATTAATCCAATGAATTTAACTTTAGAGGAATCAAATGAGAACAAGTCTTTATATGGCCTAGTTATTTCTAGATTTAGAGTTTCCATAATAGCTTTTGGCATTAAGTTGTGGGAAGCTCCTGAGTCTAACATTGCATTGTGTAATATGTTGAAACCTTGGTTAACTGAGAGAGGGGGGGGGGGGGGTGAATCAGTTTAACACAGTCTTGACCTTTTAAAACTTTCAATTAAGCTTATTTACAATTTAATTTCAAGATCAAATTTATATGTGAACAGAACTATTAGGATAATGTGACAACAGACTTATTATGAAAGCAACAAGTATTAAGCAAATTGAATAACCATATCAGCACATAAACATCACACATAGAGACAACAGATATAAGTGAAAACCCATAAAGGGAGAAAACCACATCTTGTTGTTGTTGTGATGCAAAGGCAAGCTCCAACTCCCTCTCACCACTTATTTTATGTAAGCACCAACCTACAGGAGGCTCGAACCTCAATTCTGCAAGCTACAACTTGCAAGGAAGCTCCAACTCCCTCACTTTTATAAAAGAAACACTTACTGATTTACCTTGGATATCAGCTCTATTCTGTACCTTATTCACTACTATCTTCTAGTCTTCATATCTATCTTATATCTTCTCTCACATTTCACAGCATCCCTACCTTCTTCTTATTTTCTCTGCTTCATTTCTGCATTCTCATTTTTTTTACCAGCTTATTCAGAAATATGTATTCATTTCAATTTTATGGTGGGATTTTTTTTTTCTCCGAAGACTTTCCAATACATCACAAACAATGTAAAATCAATTAAAACGTTTACATTCAGTTACAATATGGATTTCAAATCAACCCATTCAACAAAAACAACTCACAGTGTTTTCTTTTTCTTTTTATGCAGCACAATCTGTCCCTTTTGTTTCTGCATTTTCTCCTATTCATTGCAGTTGTGTAACTTCTGTATATACAAATGTCTTTTAATATACTTCAAATAACTCTCGGCATTATATTAAAAACCTTTTTAACATGAAAAACACCCTTTCGTGCCCACAATCTATTCACCATAATTTTAAATCTGAACAAAATCAACATCATGCGGAGGCCTTTCTATCACCATGGTTATAAAACCACCTCTTACTTTATATATGAGACGTTACCTTTTTCAACTTATGGTTAAAACCCCATATTCCTTTAATACTTTATAAAAGCCCAACACTTAATGAGGCCATCTTACTACAAAATTCCTTCCGCATATTATATCATGAACCTAATCACAAAATTCAGTTAGCACCCTTTATGAAAGCGTGAATCAACATTCACTTTTAATAATCCTGACCAACACACACACACACAGATATATATATATATATATATATATATATATATATATATATATATATATATATATATATATAGCTTAACATCTTTATGAATAATCCCATCTCATGATATTCGAATTGGCATTTGAATATTTCAATATAACCAAAGTTTCTCACCCGAATAGCTCAACTCAATAATTGAACATTATAAAAGTCCAGCATTATTATATGCCCAACGCACAATTCATTTCATACAAGGCTCGGTTCTCTATTCAAACATAATATATATATATATATATATATATATATATATATACCATGACTCACTATTCCGCCTCACTTATATGTTAAATTCTGAATCTAATAAAATAACACTCAGCTCATTTAACATTAGACCACATTTATAATGAAATCTTTGGGCCCACGATGCATTATACCGTACCTTTATACATTGCGCACCAACTATAATATATCAGCATATATTACAGCCTTCGATATAACTCAACCTTTGGATATGAATAAATTACTGAATTTAAATGGTTTGGGCCCACAGGATCTACATCATCATCCGACGGTTAGAAACTTGTCGCATTCCAACCAAACTCTGGACTCCCATCCGACGGATGGTGCGCAATATCACATGGTTAAGTTGCACGAGATTTAGAACTCAAAGCCTGTGCGATGGACTGGGCCTCGGTAGTTAAACTACCCTTCGAATGTGACGGTCGTGAGCTCATCGCTCCTCCAACCTCAATCTGACTATCCTTAACAAGTTTTGTGTTTTTTATTGGTACAAACGTTAACACATTAAAATTGCACGATAAACGTTGTTTTGAAAAACTACTTTTGAACACATGGTGAGCGGAGACACATATCGCATTTTTATTTTGAATACCACTTACCGCTTTAAACAATACTCAATCCCACTGGTTTTTGAACCTCTGGTTTTAATGTTCACTCAAGGTTCCGTTATAGGCTCAAGGTCCCACTCAGTCTTATTTCTTCAGCACTTTTATATATATGAACTCTGCCTTTTCTATATGTTAACCCCTGTTTCATTCTTATTTTAGTACGACACTTCCATAGGATTAACGCCCGACTCCATTAGGTTTTTACTGCTTAATGCTTGGTTCCATCACTTAGCCTCAAGGTTCCATCTTAACCCTTCAATGTCCTATTATAAACATTCTGTTGCGCTCTCGGCACTTCCACATCTTAAATCAACAGTTCTATCAGAATTTACAATGTGAATTCAAGGTTCGAATCTGGGATTCTATGAAACCCTTACTCTGTCTATATATGGAAGTTGCCACATGATGAGGCATAACAGGTGGTGAAACTATGTAAAGGTGTTAATAGCCTTTCAACTTCGAGTTTTGACCCTAAATACTCTCCTAACAGTTTGTGCTTCTTTCTCTTTGAAATCTTCTCTGTTGGAAGTCCTTTCAAATCTATAATGGAGTCACGATACACATACACACCCTCTGGGTATTTGTATTCTATGTCTATTCTGTTGCCCCGTCTCTGTATTCTTGGTACATTCTGCTATCCTATCATTGTATTCTCTGTGTATTCTGCTGCCCTGTCACTGTATTCTCTATTATATTCTGCTGCCCTGTCAAATGGCCCTGTCTCTGCTGAGCTATTTCCAACAATTTTTTTTGTTATCTCCTTTGCTTCTATGTTTTTCTATCTTTTCCAACTCCTTTGCTTCTATGCTGCTTTCTTTTCCATCTCCTTTGCTTCTATGCTACTTTCTTTGCCATCTCCTTTTCCATCAATGGAAACATTTCCAATAGTCTCCCCCTTTGGCATTGATGGCAATACACTTCCTCTGCTAGGCCTTTTAACATCTCACTCTGTTCTGTTACTGCTTTTCCTCCCCCTTTGACATCAATGGCAAAGGGTTGATATTCTGATCTTGAGGACCTGTTCCATGCCCTTTGTGGCATTCCTTGTTAACTGGTCTCCCCATGGAATGATGTTTTCTTTTCTGTTCTCCCCCTGAAATGATGCTTTCTCTTCATGTCAGAGAGTAGCATCTGCAGACACTACCCCTAGTTTATCTCTCATATATTCGAATGGTTCTCTAGCAAGAGGTTTTGTGAATATATCTATTGTTTTTTCTTTTCTTGGCACATATTCCAACTTCACTACCTTCTGTGCTACTTGTTCTATGAGAAAATGGTAATTTATTGGAATGTGTTTAGTTTTTGAATGAAGTAAAGGATTTTTTGATCTACTTATTGCACTTGTATTATCACATTTGATAGAGATAGGTTCATCAATGCTTACCTTCATGTCTTGGAGGGTTTGTTTCATCCACATGACTTGTGTGCAACATGCTGCTACTACTATGTATTCTGCTTCTGCTGTAGATAGAGAGATAGATGTTTGTTTCTTTCTTGGCCATGCCATTAGACTTTTTCCCAAATAGAATGCACCTCCACTTGTGCTTTTCCTGTCATCCACACAGCTGGCCCAATCTGTATCTGTATATGCTGTCAAAATGAAATTTTTGCCTTTATGATACCATAGCCCATGATGTGCAGTTCCTTGTAGATATCTGAATATTCTCTTGGTTGCTAGTAAGTGATTTTGTTTTGGTGCTGCTTGATGTCCTGCCACAAGTCCTACAGCTAGCACGATGTCTGGTCTAGAAGCTATTAGGTATAGCAGACTCCCAACCATGGATCTGTAAAGTTTTTGATCTACATCTGTTGATCCATCATCTGTACAGAGTTTGCATCCGATGGTCATGGGAGTTGACACAGGTTTGCAATCTTCCATTTTGAACCCTTTTAGCATCTCTCTTAAGTATTTTCTTTTGAGATGAATGTGCCTGTGTTCTTTTGTTGAATTTGAAGTCCTAACTAAAAGGTGAGCTCTCCAATCATAGACATTTCAAATTCTGATTTCATTTCTTCAGCAAAACCTTTTGCTAATTCATCTTTGTTTCTTCCAAACATGATATCATCTACATACACTACTACAATTAAGAGTTTATTTTCATTTGCTTTTATGTACAAATTGATGTCTATTCCTCCTTTCTTAAACCCATGTTTTTGTAAGTATTTGTCCAGCCTTGAATACCATGCTCGAGGAGCTTGTTTTAGCCCATATAATGCTTTCTTTAATCTGTACAAATAGTCTGGATTATCTGTTAAGGAGAATCCTTCTGGTTATTCCATATAGACTTCTTCCTCTAAATTTGTATTCAGGAAGGCAGAATTCACATCCATTTGATATACCTTGAAATCATGGTAGCAAGAAAAATCCAAAAATGCTTGGATAGCTTCCATTCTGGCTATAGGGGCAAATGTTTCATCATAATCAAGACCTTCAACCTGTGAATATCCCTTGCATACAAGTCTGGCTTTATTTCTGATTACCTGTTCTTGTTCATTCATCTTATTCTTGAATACCCATTTTGAGCCAATGAAAATTTTCTCACTGGGTCTTGGAACTAATTACCAGGTATTGTTCTTCTCAATTTGGTCCAATATTTGTCTTTTTTGGCTTCTTCGAACTTCTTGGCTCCATTTGTGATAACACAACTAGGTATACCTCTTATGTCTATTAAGTTAAATGTCTTCTTCTCTAGACACCTAAACTCTTGTCCCCAATGATTTGATCTTCTGGATGGTTCTTTTGAGTGTATCTTGAGGGGCCTTTTGAGCTCAGTTAAGTATCTTCTGTTGTCTTGCTTATTTCATCATCATCTTGGTTCCCTTCTTCATGATCTTCTGGAGGATTGCTACAAACTACACTTCTTGTCTTGTCTAATAGTTCTTCGTCAAATCTTACATCAATGCTTTCCACAATTTTGTGAAGTATTTTGTTGTAGCACCTGTAACCTTTACTCTTGGATGCATATCCTAAAAATATCCCTTCATCTTCTCTTGTATCAAACTTTCCCAGATTTTCATCATTATTTTTTATGAAACACTTGCTTCCAAAGGCTCTAAAGTGCTTGATTGATGTTGTTTTACCGTGCCATAGTTCATAAGGAGTCTTGTCATTTTTTGGTATTAAATGAGCTTTGTTTAGAATATGCACAGCTGTGTGTACTGCTTCTACCCAGAAGGTTTTGGGAATGTTAATTTCTTGGATCATGGCTCTGGCAATATTTTGTATAGACATGTTTTGTCTCTCTGCCACTCCATTCTGCTGAGGTGTACCTGCAATTGTGAATTTTTGTTTTATCCCATGCTCATTGCATAGTTCTGCAAAATCATAGTCTGTGAATTCACCTCCTCTGTCTAATCTGATGCACTTTAGCTTGCATCCCGTTTGATTTTCTACCAATGCCTTAAATATCTTGAACTTATCAAGTGCTTCAGATTTATATTTGAGAAATGAAACCCATGTCATTCTAGAAAAATCATCTATTATCAACATGAAATAGGATTCTCCACTTGGTGTTTTAGTTCTTGAAGGTCCACACAGATCTGTGAACAAGCTGAAGAGGTCTTCTCGTAGATAGTTTCTCTTTGTTTTTGAAGGATGCGCGGGTCTTCTTACCTAGTTGACAGGATTGACATATGGTATTTGAAGGCTTCATTATGACTGGCATATCCCTGACTGCATTATTCTTGCTTAGACTTATGATATGATGTAAGTTTAGGTGTCCCAATATTCTATGCCATAACCATGACTCCTCAAGTTTTCTAAGGTGGCATGCTTCATTCTCTTCTTTCACTATGTAGACATTGCTTTCTGTTCGAACAACTTTGATCAGAGTCTTTACAGTGATGCTTGATCTTACTTCACTGTCTTGTGCTCTAAAAAGAACTTCACAGCCTTTATCACACATTTGACTGACACTCAACAAATTTTCTTTTAGCCCATCCACAAATAGTACATCCTGGGCTTTTCCTCTACCATTATCCAAACTAACTGAGCCTTTTCTTTTGATTTTTCCTACTTTATCATTGCCAAAAGTAACATTTCCAGATTTCTTTTCATCAAAGGTTATAAACTTGCTTCTATCTCCATACATATGCTTTGAGCAACCACTGTCCAAATACCATTGGATTTTCAGTTCTTGAGCTATTAGAGCCAAGTCACATTTATTCACCTTCTATTTCCACGACAAGAATCCTTTTGTTTGATACCTTTTCTAATATGATGGACCACATTCTCTGAGAGGAAATTTGGAAGACATATGTCCACTTTTATTACATACACAAAATTATGAGTACGAGTAAAATCTCCATGATTCATAAACCTTCTTGAGGTTTTGAACATCATTCTTTGTCCATATTTTCTGCATTCTATGATTTTATGGCCAAATTATTTATAGTAAAAACAGTATCCATAAAAAAAATTTGCATACCTGATGAAAGGTTGTCTTCTCCATTTGTTTTCTTGAGGAAATATTTTCATTGTTTGCATCCTCTGTTGGTTTGAATTAATTCTCATTGTATGACAGTATGCAGCAATATGTCCCAGTTTGTGGCAGGCATAACATATGGCATTTTTCATAGGGGGGAAGAATCTCCTTTGATGGCTTCCAAATTTGACATATTTAGGAGTATATGAGCTTTTTCCAGTTGAAAGTTTATTTATTTCATCCTTTTTCATTTGAGACTCCTTCTGATTTCTATCTACTTCATTGCAGGTTTCTTCTTCTTCAGGAACCTTCTGAGCTGCTTTGATATCCTCATCTGCTTTTACAAAAATGATATTTTTGTTTTCTTTTTCTTTGCCTTTGCTTGATTCTCCTTCATAACCTATCCCAGGTTTTATCAGAGGAGATCTTTAAGCATCTAGAATTTCATTCAACTTACCAGAGCTTGTCACTAGAGAAGCATTTATTTTCCTTTGGGCATTTTCTAATTTCTTCCTCAAGCATACTAATTCTTCTTCCAATTTCTCTTGTTCCTGAGTTTTATCCTTAATTTTTTTAAGTAAAATGTCTTCTACCTTCTTGGCTTCTTCAAGCTCTACTTTCAACTGAATGAGGACATCTAAATTTTGTTCTTCTATTACATATTTGAGGAGAATGTCTTTCTATTTTCTGCACTTCAGTTTGAGTCTGTCAATTTCCTCCAAGGCACTTCTTAGCTTCCCCTTAAGATCCACTTCACCTTCTTCCTCATCTTCTAGAAGACATTATTCTAGTTCTTCTATAGCCATCAATACAAATTAAGATGTTCCTTCTTCACTTGAGAATTCAGCTGAGTCTTCAGATGCACTGCTATCTTGCTGAGCATAGACATATTTTCTATTGAATCTCTTCCCTTTTTGCCAGTTCTTTGATATGGGTTTCTATGATTCCCGAGTCTGATACTTTGTTTTCTTATAAGGACACTTAGAAGCATAGTGTCCAACTCTTCCACAATTAAAACATTTAAATGGAGGTTTACCTTTATATTTACCTAAGCCTTTATCCAATTTTCTGATAAATTTGGCCTCTTCTTCATCAGAGCAGGAGCATATATATTCTTTTTCTTCTTTCTTCTTCTTTGTCTTAAAGGCTGCCTCCCTTACATTTGACTTTCTCGTGGCAGTCTCATCTCATAGGTTGTTAGTTTTCCAAGTAGTTGGTTCATGGTCAAAGTTTCCCAATCAGCTGTTTCTTCTATGGCAGAGACCTTTGGATTAAAACTAGATGGTAAATATCTTAGGATATTTTGAAAAATTACACATTCTTGTATGGTTTCTCCTAGAGATTTCATATTATTAACAATTTCTGCAACCCTTAAAAAGAAGTTGGAAATGTCTTCATCATCATTCATCTTTAAATTTTCAAACTAGGCTCAATAGACTTGAAGTTTGGCTTTCTTCACCTTTTTTTCTCCCTCATGGATATTTTCTAGAGTTTCCCACATTTCTTTGGCGGTCTTGCTGTTCTTTACTTTGATAAATTCTTCCTCACACAGTACATTCAAGATTGCATTCATGACCTTTGCATTAGCCACAAAATCTTGTTTGGCTTCTTTCTTTGAGACAGTTGCCTTTGGGTCATATCCAAATTCCACAATATCCCAAAATTCTATTCCTAAAGACATTATATATGTTCTCATTCTGATTTTCTAGAAGGCATAATTTTCACTAGTAAAAAAAGGGGCTTTGTTAGTTGAGGATCCTTCTTGACTAGCCATCCTGGGGACCTAGGATCTCCTTTCAGTTGTTAAACTGATAAAAAAGGAACTTTCTCTGATACCAATTGTTGAAACCTTAGTTAAACTTAGAGGGCGAGGGGGGGGGGGGGGGGGGGGTGAATTAGTTTAACACAGTCTTGAACTTTTGAAACTTTCAATTAAGCTTATTTACAATTTAATTTCAAGATCAACTTTATATGTGAACAATCTTAATATGTGAACATAAGTGTTAAGATAATGTGACAGCAGACTTATTATGAGAGAAACAAGTGTTAAGAAGATTGAATAACCATATCAACACATAAACATCACACACAGAGACAACAGATATAAGTGGAAACCCATAAAGGGAGAAAACCACATCTTATTATTGTTGTGATGCAAAGGCATGCTCCAACTCCTTCTTACCACTGATTTTTGGTAAGCACCAACCTACAGGAGGCTCTAACCTCAATTCTTCAAGCTACAACTTGCAAGGAAGCTCCAACTCCCTCACTTTTATAAAAGAAACACTTACTGATTTACCTTGGATATCAGCTCTGTTCTGTACCTTCTTTACTATTGTCTTCCAGTATTCATATATGTCTTATATCTTCTCTCACTTTTCACAGCATCCCTACCTTCTTATTATTTTCTCTGCTTCAATTCTGCATTCTCATTTCTTTTACCAACTTATTCAGAAATATGTATTCATTTCGATTTTACAGTGGGATTTTGTTTTTCTCCAAAGACTTGCCAATACATCACAAACAATGTAAAATCAATTAAAACCTTTACATTTAGTTACAATATGGATTTCAAATCAACCCATTAAACAAACACAACTCACTGTGTTTTCTTTTTCTTTTTATGTAGCACACTCTGTCCCTTTCATTTCTTCATTTTCTCCTGTTCATTGCAGTTGTGTAACTATATAGAATCTGCATTTAAAACTTGTCTCAAATATTCCAATGCAAAAACCATGATGGTTAAAAATTTAAGTAACTCATATGGGGACAAATTTGTTCCAAGTATTATTAATTCTGTGTGTCTCTAATATAAGTACCAGTCTCCTACTTTGCATTTTTCAGATAGCTATAATATTCTCTTGATTTCTTCAATGACTCTGGGCTATTCAGACTTGTAAATCAAATTCATGCATGTCCTGATGAATAAGTCCGAAAACTGTTTATAACTGAATTCATTTCCTTCCTTTCTGAACAAGGATGTCCAAAATATCATTGATATAGGCTGGCCCTCTACATCCATCTTTTGCAAAGAAATGGGAAAATGCTCATCTTGGAAAAATAGAAACAAATGGAATAGATAAGATGAATATCTAAACACTCCCTCAGTAGGAAATTTGGCCAGTTGGTAATGTATGCTATCAACAATGAATCTAGAAAAATCAAATATCGTGGTAGGAGGCTGCCCAGGGGATAATGTAGAAAGGAAACCAAGTATAGATGCATAAGTAAATTCATCATTAAAATATCCTAGAATGAAGGGTAGCATTGAGATCACTTGTCTAGAAGCTTCAGGAAAATCAAAAGTAAAATATGGTGGATTCACCTTAGCAAGGTCTACATGGGTAGGCATAAAATTTTGAAATCATAAACTTTTTAGGGAAATCCAACTCTAAGTATAATTGGGTTAACTCTTCAATTGAAAAGGGCAGTACTCTGGGATCAAGTTTCAACTGAAGCATCTCATTTATGGATTCTGTTATGATGAAAAATAGATTTTCTCTATCTTTTTTTACCATGGCTCTCTGATCAGGAACATAATGCATTTGACATAGTCTGACCAAGTCCTATGCAGGATGAGTAATAGGAACCACATATTTGGGAAAATTGGATTCCCAAATAGGTATTTCATCTTTATTTTTATTCAGAAATTTATCATAACACTAGTTATGAATTTCAAGAAAATTGAATTATACCATTGTATCAACAATCTTGTAATCTAAATCAGTTAAAGGAATGTTTTCTTCAGAGGAGACAGGTGGTTGGAGAGGTCTAACAACTTCAGTTGAATCAATTGTTAAAGAGGAGTTGGCTTGTTGATCTTTGAGGATTTAGGCTTGGGAAGCTTGGTTGTTATAGATTTTGAGGCTTTGGGACCTCCAGCTTTGGGTGTAACCTGTTTTTTAGTCATTTTTGGGAATAACTAAGCAAGATTAAACTGTTTGCTTTAGTTAATTTTGAAACAAAGGGTAATTGAGCAGATCTGGGACAATGTTGGGAATCTGGGAATCTGAGTAAGGGTTTTAGGATAGAAAACAAAGATTTTCTGGGTGTAGAGGACTGAAAAAAGGGGATTTTTGGCTTTCCATGCACTTTTTAAATCTTTTGAACCATGGAAATTGCCTTTTAATGACTAGAAATTGAGAAAATGGCTTCAAAAGAGAGTTTTAGGTAAGTGGAAATTTCAGACACAAAATTGCAAGGCTTTTCCTTGTTTTTTCAATGTTTGGGCATGCTAAACTCGACAATTCTAGTCTCAGTAGCTTAATTGGTTTAATTTGCAGTCAAATTGTGAATTTTGTAGGTAAAATTCAGTAAATACTTGGTTCATAGGTATCTTGATAGTCGAGGAGGGTTTTCTAGTGGCTTCAGCTTTAAACTGAATCCACTGGTGCAGTAGGCGGCTTCAACTGCTTCAGATATATAGAGCAGTGGGCAATTTTGGCTTTAGGGCAAGAAATTGACCAACAGAGGTTCAAATCTCGTTAACACAGTCAAGACAGAGGCTAAATCAGTTGGGAGTGCGAAATAATGATATAAAACACTGATATGTTAAGGTTTAAACCTTCAATATCTACCATCGTAAATATCATTTATTATAGGTCTATTCAGTGGCAGGAGGTGGATTTGCAAAAACAACCAGTGGCTTTCGCGTTCGATTTGGATGGTAAGTGGTTTAAGCCTTTTTTAATGCGATCCAATTAAAATCAAACACGTATCGTTGGGAGGTTTTGGAAAACAACTTCTATCGCAAAATTTTTAGCAAACTTTGACCGATTACTTTTGGAGCATGATAATGAACGTGCACCATTAGATCTACTTGGATGATGCGAACGGTCAGGATCTTTCAAAAATTTGCGGTGAAGGATGGGTGGGGTCCGGGCGCTGTAAATGAAATGGCGTGTTTAATATATAACAAAACCTTTATAAAATGTGTGATTATAACCAAAGGTTAGTTATATATAGAAATGTTTATATGCATGGGGGTAATGGTAAAATAGACATATACCTATGTATAGTCCAAAAGGGGTTTAATCGGGCAAATATATATATATATATATATATATATATATATATATATAAAGTGAGTTTATATATATGGTAAATGGTGCGTGGGGTGGGTTAATTTAATCAAGGGTTAATCTTATATAAAAATTGAGGTCTTACATAATCGGGAAAGGGAAAGGGCCATATTTTAACTTCGGGTTAAGTTATGCAGGGAAGGATGGTAAGTTTATTATAAAGGCTCGAGTGATGCTACCTTTATAAAAACTTAGGATAAAATGGAATAGGTAGGAAATGTTTTTGCACTTAGAAATACATAAGATATGTATAAAAAACCTTTTTGTATTTTTATTATATAGTTAATTAAAACAAATAGGCTTAATAACTATAGGGGGGCGGGATATTTACATAGTGCTAGTTTAGCCAAAGGGAGTTTTATTGTGGGTGTTTATTTGAACCTGTGGGATAATAAACTTTGGCTAAATATTTAAAATAGTGGGTTTTTAGGGGATATTTAGTTAAAGGGGAATTATATAAATATGAGAAGGTTATTTTATAGGGAATTAATAAAATAAGTAAGAAATTAATATGGCAAAGGGGAAAATAAATACTCGAAATACATAATTATAACTAAGGAAAGTGAAAATCAAAGCAAAGGTTTATTATAATAATTTTATCACTTTAACTTAGGATATAATGTCCTTTTGAGGGTTTTTATGATTTATGAGATGTAGGCAGTTAATAAAATGGGGATTTATGTATCATTAAGTAAAAACGGAGTCTTTACTTATGAAATTTCATGGTGATGAATGCATGAATGGTAAATGATGAAAATTAGGGATTATTATAGGAATTCAACATTTTAAACTAGTTAGTCATTGAGCCTTGGGTCCAGTCCCAACAGAAGTCAGAGAAATTCTCTGAGCCTCTTTGACTGAAATTTTGGAATGTCAAATAGCTATAGGGAACGGGAAGTTAGTTATTTTTTCCTGGTGAAAGATATTTACAATTATTTTCCCACCTTCTTCCACCTACCCAATATTGAATCTAACATTTTTTCTTCCATTTGTGTAGGTGCATTTGAACTAGCAACCTTGAACATTTTATTCTTTTGAAAGAAGTAAAAACTATCTAATTCTACCTTTTTTCATCCAAGGACCTAGAATAAACTGTTGGGTTCCTTTTTACTCTATACCTATCTACTGAATTGTCAGGATTAAACTGTCTAACAACTCTTTATTCTCTATCTAAAACATGACAAGTCAAGATTAAGCATTTCAACTCATCATGGTTTATGGCATTATTGACACTCTGCCATAATCAACTGCAAAAAGTAAAAGGTAGTGGCATTTAGACTTGCACACTTTCATGTTTTATTCATTTTTTTTCTTCTGGGGTATATCATTTTTTCTAAGTCCTTTGATTTTTCTTTTATGACTTTTTACCCTCTTTTTGATATATATATATATATATATATATTATTTTTCTTTTTCTTTTTCTTTTATTTTTACAAAAAATGGGAAAACAACTTGCAGAAGGCAAAGTATGTTAATATTTACAAGACTATCAAAAGTCAATTCCAAATTATGAATCCTATATTTATAGGAACCTAACAATTACAACCAAAGTGAAATTTTCTTGGCAAAGAAAAGAAAAATCACATGTTGGGTTTGTGTTATATTCTTTCCATGACTCAAACCAGGCGCAAAGTGAGGGGGAAGAGGGGGGAGGGATCCCACCTTCACTTTCATCGAGTGCAGTAAGGGGCGAGTAGCCCCCTTCATGGGGTCTGAGGCAACGCTTCGGGAAAAAATATTTTTAGAGCCTATTTTAGGTGGTCGGACCCGCCTATGGTTTTGTGCATGGGTTTTCACATGGTTTTTGGGCATGATGTTTTTTTTCCCCTGGTATTTTGTAGATCTGGTCAAGGGAACTATGATTATTTTCTAATCCAGGGTTAATGGATTGGAGTTTATGAATTATTCAACATGTGTATATATGTGTTTTAACACTAAAATTAATATAATGAAAAATCAAATTAGTAGTCCCGATTTGGGATCCAAGGGGAAAATATCTATGTATATATGTTTTATTTTTTATGCTCTCGCTACTGTTTATTTTATGTTTTTAATAATTCGTTTGCAGATAATTTATGTACAAGGTTAAAACCTACAATTGGTATCAAAGTTGCTTCGGCTTGAAGGGGACACCTTTGCCACTGAGGGGTTCTTTTTCCTGGGTCTGTGGTAGACCCTGTTGTGTGGGAGATCTGTGGGATCGATTATTGCGATGAAAGAAGATGACGAGTAGTGGAAATATAGAGATCTATAAATTGAATGGTCATAGGTTTGAGTTATGGAAGTTCAAGATGGAGGATCTACTATTTGATAAAGATAAGTGTATCGCGGTAGATCCGGGTACTAAACTGACGACAATGTCAGATGATGACTAGAAGAAGTTGGATTGAAGGGAAAAGAGCACAATACATTAGTTTATCATAGATTTGGTATTTTTTAATGTATATGTGGAAGCTACAACAAAAGCTTTGTGGGTCAATTTAGGGACTTTGTACCAATCTAAGTCTCTGGTGAATCAATTTTTCTTGCGGAAAAAACTGTATAACCTAAGGATGAAGGATGGAGACTCGGTGACGAAGCATTTGAATGCCTTCCATATTGTTCTAATTTATTTTTCATATGTTGGTATTAAAATTTCAGATGAAGATAAGTGAATTAGTTTGTTTTTTCTCTAGAAGATTCATGGGACAATCTGGTTATTGCAATAGGTAGCAATACAACTATCTTGAATTTCGATGAAATTGTCCGAGCCTTGCTGTCGGAGGAAATTAGATGAGAAATATGGATGGCTAGAATGGATATGCTTTATATGTATGAGGAAGGTCCCAGAATAGAAAAAAAAAAAATTCGAGTGGGAGATATAAATCTTCAGGAAATCATGTAAGGGTCTGAAAATGTGGAAAGGGAGGGAACTTAATAAAGGACTGTAGATCTAAAGCTCATAAGAAAGGAAAGGGATCTAATGATGCTCCTTTTGTAGAGGCAAAGCCCACCTCAGATGAAGGTTGGGATATGTATTTGGCTTCTTCTTCAAATACACATGTAGATCATGAGGCATGGTTGATTGACTCAAGTGTATCCTTTCTCCGCACTCCCCATAGGGAGTGGTTCTACGAGTATGAGAAGTATGATGGTGGTGTTGTCTTCTTATGGGATGATATGAAGGCTAGAATCGTCAGACGTTGAAAATTCAAGATGAAGCTGCAAGGTGGAAGGATTAGAACACTTCCTGGTGTTCTACATATTCCTCCATTGGCCATAAATCTAATTTTTGTAAGAAATATGGATTATGCGGGTGTAAAAATAGTGTTTGAGAAAGATACATTTAAGATGGTTTGGGGAGCATTGGTATTAATGCAGGGATATTAGATTGGAACTCTATACAAGTTTCAGGGTAGCACAATTATTGATGGGTGAAATAGTTCTGTGGTTCTTGAAAGTGAAGCGGAAATCCTAGCGATCTCTGGAGAAAATACCATGCTATGGCATCAAAGGCTTGGAAATATTAAAGAGAAGGGCCTTCAGATATTGCATGGCAATTGTATGGTAGAATTTATGTCTAATTACTCTTTGATTTCGATTTCTATGAACATTGTGTATATTGGAAGAAAAATCAGGTGACTTTTCCTTCTAGTGCTAAGAGGGCGAACAAGATATTAGAGCTTGTGCAGAGTGATTTTTTTGGAACTGTGTCAGTTCCATCACTGGGTAATTCTATATACTATGTTTCATCCATAGATGACATCTCAAGGAATACATGGATATATTTCTTGAGGAAGAAATATGAAATTTTTGACGGATTTAAATAATTTAAGGCTTTGGTGGAAAACTAGACAGAGAATAAGATAAAGGTGCTGAGGAAAAATAATGGTGGAGATTTCTACACGAAGGAATTTGAAGATTTTTGTTAGAATTGTGGTATAGCACGACAAAAGACTACTCCATACACACCTCAAAAAAACTGAGTTGTAGAAATAATGAACATAATGCTAATGGAAAAGGAAAGAAACATGCTTAGCAGTATCGGGTTAGGACAGGAATTCTAGGCATAGGTAGTGGAGACTGCATGTTACATGGTTAATAGATCACCTTCATCAGAATTGGAGGATACGACCCCACATGAGGTATGGACTGGTAAGAAACTTTTTTTTTTCATATCTGAGGGTATTTGGATGTGAGGCATATGTACATGTTCCAAAGGAGAAAAGGAATAAGTTGGATTATAAATATGAAAGGTGCATCTTTATTGGGTATAAGGATGGTTTAAAAGGTTACAAGATTTGGAACCCAGAAACAATGAAGTTTGTGTACAACCAAGATGTGGTGTTAAGAGGGGTGAAAGATGTTGTTAAACATGAAGTTATATCAAATGAGCTTGAGAAGATAGAGTTTGAGCTAAAGGAGGATGAATTAGACTCTATAACAGAACAAGAATCAAAAGAGGAAGAGCCACAAACTCTAATTGTGAGAAGATCAATTTAGGAAATAAGGCAACCAAAAAGGTATATTCCATGTTCTTTCTATTCAAATTTTTCTTTAACTATCACTGATGATGATCCCATAAATGTCATGGAGGCAATGGATTCAAAAGATTGAAAACTCTAGAAGGAGTCCGTGGTTGATGAAATGACATCCTTGCACAAAAACGAGGCATGGGATCCAGTGGAGTTATCAGCTGGAAGGAAGCCCATTGGGAGAAAATGGGTGTCTAAGAAGGAGAATAATGAAGAAGGAAAGGTGGATAAATACAAAGCTCGGTTGGTAGCGAAAGTTTATTCCAAGATGCCGGAACTGATTTTGGGGATATTTTTTCTCTTGTTGCCAAGGTTATATTTATTATATTACTTTTATCTATTGTTGTTGAATTTAATTTTGAGGTAGAACAGATGGATGTGAAGAGAACATTTCTTCACAGGGATGTGGAAGAGGAGATCTACATGAAACAACCTAAGGGCTTTGCAGTGAAGGGTAAGAAAGAACTGGTATGCAGGTTAAAAAAGTCTCTGTATGGATTAAGAAAATCACCAAGGATGTGGTATCAAAAATTTTATACCTATATACGGGTACTTGGCTTTGACATAAGAAAAGAGGATAATTGTGTGTATTTTAAATTAATTAGTGACCGTGTTATTTATTTTGTCTTATATGTGGATGATATGTTGCTGGTTGGAAATAACAAAGAAATTATTCAGGATCTCCATACCCAATTGTTCTCCCAATTCAACATGAAGGATATTGGTGCTGCAAACTATATTTTTGTCATCGAAATTAAGAGAGATCGGGCAACGAGGAAGCTCTGGTTAAACCAGAGGAAGTATTTCAAGACAATATTGCATAGTTTCAATATGCAGGATAGTATACCGGTGAAGATTCCTTTTCCTGTAGGTGTAAAGCTATATTCTAAACAATGTTCCAAGACATAAGAAGAAGAGGAGGATAAGTCACATGTTCCATACACAAGTGTAGTGGGTAGCCTGTTGTGTGAAATTGTTTGTACTAGATGAGACATTGCACATGAAGTGGGAGTATTGAGCAGGTTTATGTCAAAACTAGGGGAAGAACATTAGATAGTAGTGAAGTGGGTTTTCTGATATTTGGATGGCACTAGTGATTATGGTTTGTGCTACCAGAGAAGACTAGGATTGGACATATTTTTGGACATCCATGGTTTTTTTGATGAATACTAGGTTGGAGGTCTGAACCAAAGAAGATCTACAAGTGGGTATGTGTTTAGAATATTTGGAGATGCAGTCAGTTAGATGAGTAAAAGACAATCTATAGTGGCTCTTTCAACTACAAAGTTAGAATACATGGTAGCCACTCATGCAAGAAAGGAAGAATTTTGGTTACAGATATTGTATTCAAGTATGGGGTTGGTACACCGAGTTATAAGGATAGCTTATGATATCCAAAAAGAAATTTTCTTGGCTAAGAACCCTACTTATCAGTAAAAGACAGAGCACATTGATGTTTAGTATTATTTTGTGAGAGATATGTTTGAGGATAAAAATGTGTTGCTGGTAATGGTTGACACTTTGAAGAATGTTGTAGATGCATTGATGAAGTCTGTGAGCACTTAGAAATTCTCTTGGTGTAGAGAAATAATCAACGTTCCAGGGCTGGACCAATGGCTAAAATCTCTTGTTCCCCCTATGGAAAGAAAACAACAAGTGGGATATTTTTTGGTTTGTGTTATTTTCTTTTGACGACTAGAATTAGGTGTGAAGTGGGGGGTGATAGCAGGCTATAGTCCCCCATCACTTGCATCGTGTGTAGTAGGGGGCGGGCAACCCCCCTACATGGGTTTGGGGCAGTGGCCCAGGAAAATTTTCTTTTTGAAACATATTTTAGGTGGGAGGACCAGCCTATGGTTTTGTGCATAGGTTTGCACATGGTTTTGGGTATGATGGTTTTCTGCCCCTGATTTTGTGTAGATCCTATCAAGGGAACTATAGTTATGTTCTAATCTAGGGTTAATGGATTGGGGTTTATGTTCTAATATATATATATATATATATATATATATATATATCTGTGTGTGTGTTGTAACACTAAAAGGAATATAATGAAAAATAAAGCTGCTAGTCCCGATTTGGAATCTAGGGGAAAAAAATCTTTGTGTATATCTATTTTATGTTTTATGTTCGCTCTATTGTTTATTTTTGTTTTTAAGAATTAATTTGCAGATAATTTTTGTACAAGGTTAAAACTTACATCACATTGGTGTTCAATATCACTTTGTGAGGGATATGGTTGAAGAGAAGAAGGTGTTGCTAGTAAAGGTGGAAATTTGAAAGAATGTTGTAAATGATTTGACAAAGGTTGTGAGCACTGATAAGTTTTCTTAGTGTAGATAAACAATGGAAATTGTAGGCCTAGACCAATGACTAAACTCTCTTGTGAACCCTTGCGTGGAAAGAGAAAAACAAGTGGGAGAATATTGGGTATGTGTTATGCTATAATTATTTTTTTACAGACCCAATAATAGTTGGTCAGACCTAAGGATGGAGGGTGGACCCAAAGATGGTGGGCATAACTACACATGGTTTTGTGCATGGGGTTTGACACGATTTTGGGCATGATGGTTTTCTACCCATGGTATTTTGTAGATACATTCAAGGGAACTACGATTATGTTCTAATCTAGGGTTAGTGGATTGGGGTTTATGAATGCTTCCACATGTTATGTATTGTAATATTGAAAGGAAAATAATGAAAAATCAATCAGGTATTTCCGGTTTTGGGATCCAGGGGGAAAACTCTATGTTGTTTCGTGCAATGTTACCCTAAGGTCTTGGGTTGATAAACCTTCATAGATCAGGGCAAGTCATTACAAGAAGGACTCACTTAACCAACTTCTATTCTTTAAACTAGAAACTACAGGTTGCAGAACTTACCTGGATATCCTTCGGTTGTAGTAGATCCCGTGGGGTGCAAACCCCTTGCAACTCTTTGTGCTCCGAAATCTGTAAACCAACAAAGAACAAGCACAAAATCCTAGTTCTACAACATATATGTGTTCTAGATGTTAGTGAAAAGCATGAAAAATATCATAAACACAATATTAAATGAACAATTTAAGATCATTACACATGTATAAAACATTATTGACACGTAAACATTAGGAACAAGATGGAACTTCTGTTATTAATGACATGTACAATAAACAAACGTTGAGATATCACCTTAAATATACCATGGCTTCGAGCATATTATCCTCTGGATCCATGCAGCCCTAGCCTCTGAAAATTTCTTCCAAGAATAGTGCACAATCGATGTCACATAGGGTGAGTGAACATCTCAAGGAAACAAGGGTTTCCTAAAAATATCTGGGAAGAGTAGGAGGCACAGGGAATATATGAGAATTGGATAGGTCTCCAACAACATATAATATCTATATTTCTCTCTCTCTTCCTCCCTTGGGCCATTCCCTTGAGGGGATTTTATACTCCCTCAAATTAGTTTTTGCAGCTATGAATAGTTAGGCCACGGGCTGGGGTAGTTAAGTTATAGGAGCAACTATAAACCCCACCTCAAAAGTAGGAAAATTATATATTTTTTGTGTATATGTGTTTTAATTTATCACCATTATATATATATATATATATATATATTATGAATTAATTTGCAGGTGATTTTTGTATAGGGTTAAAACCATGGTGGGCATACCTTCACATGGTTTTTTGCATGGGGTTTGCACATGGTTTTGGGAATGCTGGTTTTTTCCCATGGTATTTTGTAGATTCAATCAAGAGAACTATGGTTATGTTATAATCGAGGGTTAGTGGATTGGGGTTTATGAATTATTCAACATGTATATATATGTATTATAACATTGAAAGGAACATAATGAAAAATCATTCTAGTAGTCTTGGTTTTAGGATCTAGGGGAAATTTTTTTTTGTATATTTGTTTCATGTTCTCACAATTGTATATTTTTTTTGTTTTAAGAATTTTTTTGTAGGTTATTTATGTACATGGTTAAAACCTACATTTTGTATCAGAGTTCTTTCAACATCAAGGGGAAGCCTTTGCTTCTAAGTGGTTTTCCTTGGGCTTGTGGTAGACCCTGTTCAGTGGGAGATCTATGAGATCAAATATTGTGGTGAAACAAGATGGAAAACAATGAAAAGATATATTTTGAGAAATTCAATGGTCAATTATTTGAGTTATGTAAGCTTAAGATGGAGGATCTATTGGTGTATTGAGATTAGTGGATTGTTGTATATCTTGATTCAACATGAATAAGAATGTCAACACAAGATTGGTCCAAGCTATATCAGAGGGCGAAGAGAAAAATAAAATTTTTTCTGTTAGATTTGTTATTGTTGAATGTTTCATGGGAAGCTATGATAAAGGATTTGTGAGACAAGTTAGGGAATTTCTATTAATATAAGTCTTTGGTGAACAAATTGTTTGTACAAAAAAATTTGTATAACCTGAGGATGAAGGATGGAGACTCGGTGACAGAGCATATAAATTCTTATAATATTGTGGTACGACAACTTCTATATATTGAAATTAAAATTTCAAAAAAATATAAGCTTATCAGTTTATAATTTTCTCTACCAATTCGTGGGATAGTTTTTTGTTGCAATAGGTAGCAATAAAAGTACCTTGAATTTTGATGAAATAGTCTCATCCTTTTTGTTAGAAGAGATGAGAGAAAAAAAATATGGAGAGATAGGATCAAGATGCCTTGTCTTTGAGAAGGCAATCCCAAAATAGAAACAAAAATTATTCCTCAAGTGGGAGATCTAAATCTAGAGGGAGATCTAAATATCTAGGAGAATTTGTAAAGGTAAGATAGAAATGTAGAAAGGAAGGGAACTACAAAAAGGATTGTATATCTAAATATCTTGAGAAATGAAAGAGATCTGTTCATGCTCCTTCTGGAGAGGAAAAAACCACCTTTGATGAAGGTGGGGATGTGTACATGGATTCTTCTTCAAGTACACATGTAGATCATGAGGCATGGTTGATTGACTCAGGTGCATCGTTTCATTTCACTTCCCATAGGGAGTGGTTATGTGAGTATGAGAAATATGATGGTCGTGATGTATTCCTAGGGGATGATAGGAAGTCAAAAATCATTGGACGTGGAAAATTAAATTTGAAGTTGCAAGGTCAAAGGATTAGAACACTTCCTGATGTTCTGGATATTCCTCCATTGGACAAAAATATGATTTTTGTAAGAAATATGGATGATGCAGGTGTAAAAACAGTGTTTGGTAAAGTTACCGACAATATGGCTCATTGAGCATTGGTATTGATGCAAGGAATTCAGATTGGAACATTGTACAAGCTTCAGGGAAGCATTGTTATTGATGGGTGCAAAAATTATATGGTTCTTGAAAGTGGAGCATATAATATATTGGTATCTAGAGAAAAGACCATGGCATGGAATCAAAGTTTAGGATATATTATAAATAAGGGCCTTCTAATAATGCATGGTAATGGTATTATAAAATTTATGCCTAATTTTTCTATGGATTTCTATTTATATGAACGTTGTGTATATGGGAAGTATAATAGGGTGAGTTTCCCCTCTGGTGCTAAGAGGGCGAAAGGTATATTAGAGCTTGTTCACAATGATGTGTTTGGACCTGTGTTAATTCTATCACTAGGTAATTTTGTATACTATGTCTCATTTATAGATGAATTCTCGAGGAATAGATGGATATATTTCCCCAATAAGAAATTTAAAGTATTTGACAGGTTTAAAAAATTTAAGGCTCTGATTGAAAATTTGACAGAAAATAAGATCAAGGTGTTGAGGACAGATAATGGTGGAGAGTTCTGCAAGAAGGATTTTGAAGATTTCTATAAGAAGTGTGGCACATCACGATAGGATACTACCCCATACACACATCAGAAAAATGGATTTGTAGAAAAAATGAACACGACGTTGATGAAAAAGGAAAGAATCATGCTCAGTGGTGCCGAGTTAGGATAGGAATTTTGGGCAAAGGCAGTGGATATTGCATGTTATCTATTTAATATATCGCCTTCATCAATGTTGGAGGATGATACTCCACAATAGGAATGGACTGGTGAGAAACCCTATGTTTCACATATTAGGTTGTTTGGCTATGATGCACATGTAAATGCTGAAAAGGATAAAAGAACCAAGTTAGATAGTAAATATGAAAGGTGCATCTTTATTGGGTATAAGGATGTTTTAAAAGGTTATAATATTTGGAACTCATAAACAAGGAAGGTTGTGTACAATTGAGATGTGGTGTTTAGAGAGGTAAAGGATGTTATTAAATAAGAATTCATAGAAAAGGAACCTAAAAAGACAGATTTTGAACTAGGAGGAACAATCACACTCTACAATAGAATAAGAATCAGAAGAGGAAGAGCCACAAAATCTAGTTTTGAGAAAATCATTTCGAGAGAGAAGGAAACTAGAGATATATAATCCATACAATTTCTGTTGAAATGTTGCTTTATCTATTATTGATGATGATCCCAAAACTACCAGGGAGGTAGTGGATTCAGAGGATGGAAAACTCTAGAAAGAGGAAATGGTTGATGAAATGGGATCTTTGGACAAAAATAAGGCTTGGGATCTAGTGGAGTTTTCAGCTGGAATGAAATACATTGGAAATAAATCAGTGCTTAAGAAGAATATGAATTTATAAATAAAGGTTGGGAAATAAAATGCTTGGTTGGTAGCAAAAGGTTATTCCAAGGTGTCGAGATTTGATTTTGGTGATATTTTTTCTCTTGTTGTAAACTTAGCTTCAATTAGATTAATTTTATCTATTTTTGTTGCTTTTTATTTTGAGTTAGAAGAGATGGATGTGAAGACAACATGTATTCATGGGGATCTGGAAGAAAATATCTACATGAAGTAACCAGAAGGCTTTGCGATGAAAGGTAATAAATAACTGGTATATAAGTTTAAAAATTCTCTATATCTTAAAATAGTCACTAAGGATGTGGTATTAAGAATTTGATACATATATGTGGGGAATTGGATTCACAAGGAGAAAATGTTGGGTATGTGTTATATTCTTTTCACGACTAATCATGCATGGGGGGGTAAGAGGGGGAGGTGATAGCCCCCCCTTTGCACTGGGTGCAATGGGGGGGGTCACAGGGGGAGCGACAACCCCCCCTATCGGGGTCCAGGGCAGCGGCCCGACGAAAATTTTTTGGTCCTTAATTTCCAGTGGGTGGTCTGCACCCATGGTTTTATGCATGGTTTTGCACATGGTTTTTGGGGTACGATGGTTTTCAGCCCCTGGTATTTTTGTAGATCCAGTCAAGGGAACTATGGTTATGTTCTAATCCAGGGTTAGTGGATTAGGGTTTATGTATGCTTCGGCATGTATGTATATGTGCTATAACACTAAAAGGAATATAATGAAATAACAAGCTGGTCATCCTGATTTGGGATCCAAGGGAAAATCTCCGTGTTTATCTGTTTTATGTTTCATGCTCTCGCTATTGTTTATTTTCTGTTACAAGATTTATGTGTAGATTATTTCTGTTCAGGGTTAAAACCTACAGAAAAGTGGATCATTTTGTGTATTTCAAATTAATTTTTATTATGTTATTTATTTGGTCTTGAATGTGGATGATATGTTGCTGATTTGAGATGACAAATAAATTATCTAGGATTTGAAGAACCAATTTTCCTACAGATTTGATATGAAGAACCTTGGTCCTCTAAACTATATTTTGAGCATGGAAATTAAACGAGATCGAGAATACAGGAAACTATGGTTAAACCATAGGAATTATTTTGAGAGAATATTATAGAGGTTTAATATGAAAGATAATAAACTGGTGAACATTCCTATTCATTTAGGTGTAAATTTATCTATTAAATAGTGTCACAATACACAAGAATAAGAAGAGGACATGCCATGTGTTCCATATGCGAGTGGATTTGGTAGCCTGGTGTGTGCAATGGTATGTATTAGACGAGGAATTACACATGCAGTGGGAGTATTGATCAAGTTTATGTCAAAACTAGGGAAGGATTATTGGAAAACAATGAAGAGGGTTTCCAAGTATTTGTGTGGCACTAGTGATTATGGTTTGTGCTACCAAGGAATACTAGGATTGGATAGATTTTTGGATATACATGGATTTGTTGATGCAGACTGGGCTGAAGATCTAGATTGCAAAAATCTACAAGATGATATGTGTTTAAACTATTTGGAGGAGCATTCAATTGGATGAGCAAGAGACAATATGTAGTGGCACTTTCAACTACATAGGTTGAATACATGGAAACCACTCGAGAAAGTAAGGAAGAATTTTTGTTGAAAATATTGTGTTCAAGAATTGGGTTGTTACAATGATATATAAGGATAGACTGTGACATCCAAAGTGAAATTTTCTTGGAAAATAACCATGTTTATCATTCAAAAAAAAATAACATTGATGTTTATTATCACTTTGTGAGGAATATGATTGAACAGAAAAAGGTGTTGCTGGTAAAGGTGGACACTTTGAAGAATGTTGCAGATTCTTTGAAAAAGTATGTGAGCACTGTGAATTTTTCTTGGTATAGAGAAAAAATTTGCATTACCTGACTAGACCAATGACTAAGCTCTTCTCTAACCCCTTATGTGGAAATAAAACAACAATTGAGAGAATTTTGAGTGTGTGTTATGGCATATTTTTTCCTATGTGGGCCCAATAATATTTTGGTTGACCCAAGGATGGGGGGTAGACCCAAGGATGGGCGGCAGACCCAAATATGGTTTGCGTACCTACCCATGGTTTTTGGAATGATGGTTTTCTTCCCATTGTATTTTGTATATCCGGTCAAGGGAACTATGATTATGTTCTAATCCATGGTTAGTGGATTGGGGTTTATGAATGCTTCAAAATGTATATATACATATTGTAACATTGAAAGGAACATAATTAAAAATAAATCTAGTAGTCCTAGTTTTGGGATCCAGGGAAAATAACTATGTATATTTGTTTTATGTTATTTCCATTGTATATTTTTCTGTTTTAAGAATTCGTTTGTAGGTAATTTCTATACAGAGTTAAAAACTATAAAAAATTTAAGCCACCAAATTCCATTTTCTTGAGTTATGAGGGTGTATTTATAACAAGAGGAATGGACCTTCATATCCTCATTACTCTTCAGCTTCCCTCATGACTATAGAACTTCTAAGTGGCTCTTTAAATTACTACATGGCACTTGGACTCCTCCTAGTGACTCTTTAGTATACATGCGACTTTTCATATTCCAGATGTCAAACTTGGTCTTCCACACATTACATTTTTTCATTTTATTTGAAAATACATCATTATAGTCCACATGATGATGTGGCAAGTGATGCAGGAGCATTATCTCCGAAAAACACCTTGTATTTTATTTAAGCTAGGGGGTTTCATGTTTTGAAGAAATATTAAATTTCATGTAAATATTAATATTATTTTGAGTGATTAATTATATTTTAATTAATTATTTGTGAGAATTTGTAAATGTTTCCAAACAACTGGAAACATGAGAGAAATTAGTTTCAAGATAATTTAGAATTAATGATGGAGCCTAAGTTGGAATTAGTTTCAAATTTTTAGGGATAAAAATCTATCTTTTAGGGATGTTGAGAGATTTAGGGATTTGTTGAGATTTTAAAGGAATAGAACTCAATTTAGTGCATTTTTAATTTGTATAAATTAGAAGGCCTCAAAGGCAAATAAGACACTTGAATAGGGAGAGTGGTAGAGAGCAGGTTTTGAACAGCCAAGGATGTAAGCCTCTAGGCAAATTGTAAGGGCCACGACTATTGAATATCTGGCCAGGAAGAACAATTTCAACGAAAGGAAGGGAGCGCCCAATGAATATGAAGTCATGAGCTTCATAAGAAACCAAAAAGGGTTCGAATTTTAAAAGCTGTATTTCCAAATGATAATTGAATGCGTTGTTCTGGTTATGGTAAATGCAGATTTGAATAATCGATGTCAATTGTGCTGAATGGGTATGAGTATTGTGTGAATTTGAGTTTGTTGGATTAAAGAGTGTTTTCACCCTCTTAATTTCTATTGGATTATATCCATTGGTAAACGCATTTGATCTATTGTTTTATTAATTAATGATCTGTGTGTTAAACGCAGTCAATTTATTCTTGGTCTGGAAAACGAATTACAATCTGGCAACTGTGAATTGAAGTAATGGAAAGAGGCGCAAATCTTGTTTTAATTCTGGAAATATATATGTTATGAAATCGTTACACAAAAGGCTATTGAAATCCGATTTGAAGAATTCAATATTGAATCTAGGTTTTACATGAATTACTGGTGTCTGAGGGATGCAGTAAGCCAATTTATGAGCTTTGTGGATGTACTCAATTAGATGTTACTGGAATCGATTCCTCTAGTGGCATCGATTGGAGGAATTCTGCTCGATTAAATATGCTGTTGATGAGTGAATACAACTGAAGTCAATTTCAACAGAGCAAGAATACCCATATGAGAGAAGAGCGTTAAAAAAATCTTGGGTTGAATCAACTTAAAGGTCCGTGTAACTCAGATTCACAGGAATCAAATGCCAGTTTGAAGCGGCAGTTCGAATATCTAAGATCCAGTTTGGAAACAACAGTCGAAGATCTGAGTCAGCGCTGGAATCTAAATGCAGGTATGGGAAGTATCATTTTCTAAATTAAATGAACACGTTGAATGTATGAGTCTGCGATGTTTAGAAAGAGTGCTGCTGAATTCTTGAGAGGTATGTTGTGGCTTAAATCTGAGTTTGTAATTGCCATAGCAGAAAACTGTTTGAAGAAATGTGTGAATGAAGTTGAACACAATGGAATGGAGTTTTGTAATTTCCAGATTCATTTTTAATACATGGGTGCATTTGTTTTATAGATATTTTATTTGAAAATCCAGTATTAAAACCCATATGTGAAGCGATGGGTAGAATGCATTGAATAGTGTGCTGGTTGTTGAATGTGTGAGGTGAGTTTCAATGCTATTCGAAGTGTGGGACTGATGTTGTATTGAGTGTATTGAGATTACATTGAAGCTTGAAATTTAATCCCATGAAGAGTTTAAATTATTGAGTTTATGGTTTTGAAACATATGATTTAAATGTTTCCGCATTCAAATGATAACTTATGAAGTTGCTAGGATAAGCTTCCACATAAAAGTTGAGATTGCCAGTGGGTGAAAATTACCGTGTATTGAAGTTTTATTGGGTGGTTATGATGATGCATTTGTATATGCATAGAGATTAAAGATTCTGGGGTTTGCAGGCCCTGCCTACATCAATTTTGGTATCAGAGCTTGGCTCTGTTGAAATTCAAAAGGTGTTTGTTTTTCTGAATGAGGACAGAAGGTTTTGTTGAAAACTAAAGTGTGTTTCTTTTAATGTATGATGAATGATTGAAAGGAAGATCAGAGTTTTAAATTTGATATGCAAGCTACACAAATGCAATGAACAGGATGGCAGAAGTGAATGGAGAACAAGATCATGCAAGATCTTAAAGGTGAGATGATTTTCTGATTGAAATTTGTAATTGAAGTTTATGATTACAGATAAGATGATGGCAGTGAACCTGACATTCAGCTAAAGGCTGGATAGGGAGGACAATTGCAGTGTCCTGAAGAAAAATGTGAGTTGAAGAGATAGCCTGGAGAGAGAGCAGAGAGAGTGCTCAAGGGGTTCCAGAGGCAGTGAACCAGTACTTACCAAAAGACTGAGTGAGGAGAGCTTGGTGAGGTAAGCGGCAGCAGAAGAGATTGCTGTTGCAGAGGCTAGTACAACTCGTGATGAGTGAGAAACTCATGGAGAAGATGATCATGGAGGATTAGAGAAGAGGTTCAGAGAAATTCCACAGAGGTGAGATGACTGATGAAGTCAGAGAAAGAGAGATTGCAGTAATGAAGGTACAATTACAGGTACTAGAAGAATGGCTGCAAGAGCAGGAAAACCAGAATAGAAAATGGATCTTTCCACTGAAGGGAAAGAGAGTGATTTAGCGACAATTGCAGGTGAAGGTGAGGCAAAGTGTGATTGCCTTATTGAAGAAAGGACTTAGAGTTCTTGAGCCAGATTTGGAATTTGAAAATTCCACATGCAGATCTGTTCAGAAGGAAGTATTGGAGGAAGCAGTCAAGACTGAAAAGTCTTGTGGTTTTAAAACTAATGAGTTGTGTATGTTTGCAGGTACAGTACATGGAGATGAGAAAGATTTAGAGTTTGTTCAAGAAGAATTGAATATGAAGACTGTTCAGATCGATGCTGAGATAGCAAGATCTCAGGAGAAAATGAAGATAGAGGAAGCAGAAAATGATAAGTACTCTGAAAAAGAAAGCAGTGATGCTTTTGCTGTTACAATACAAGAGAAAATTCTTGTGGATGCTGAAGAAGAGAATCAGCCTGAAGCACAGATAGGGGAAGTAACAGTTGATACTATTGAACATTTTGATATGCAAACTGAAATTTTATGTATGAATGCAGGTGATGATGATATGCTTCAGCAATGCTACAGAGAAATTTCATTGTTGGAATACTTGTTGATAAATTTAGAGTATGATAGAAATATTGCAGCAGATGAAAGAGTTCAGTACAGTGAACGAGAGCAGAAAGACATCTTGGAGACAGATGGGGAGAAGGCGAGACTAGCTGACAGTCTCATGGTGAATGCAAATCAACATACTGATATGCTGACAGAGAAGTTGGGAAGGAACTCAGAGCAGCATACGGAAGTGTTGCCAGAGAAAGCTGAGGAGAAAGCCAGTAAATATTTTTTGAGTCCTGAAGAAGACTTGGAGCTGCAGAGAGAAAACTTGGTGATTGAATCGACAAGTGAGACCAGTGGGTCTTGTGATTTTAATGCTGACAATTTGATTGTGGTTACAGGTGATGCAGAAGACAGTCCATCATTTGGAAATGTCTTGGAAGAAGGAGAGCTGTTGCAGAAAGAAGATGAGACCGTGATGTCTCATAAGCAAAGACTTGTTACCATGGGTGACAAGAAAGAGTTGGCTTGTCTATATATCCAAGAGAAGACTGGTGGACAAAATTTTGGAGCTGCTACAATGACAGAGGATGAAGCTACAGTGTTTGCAAAACTTGATTTGATTGCCAGAATCAATCGAGATGATGATGGACAATTACTGAAGATTGTCGAAGGGAAAGATGGAGGTTATGCTGGAGTTAATGAAATTCTGAAATGTTTGCTGGAGACGTTTGAACCAGAGAAAGAAGTTGCAGATGAAATTGCAGGTGACGAGCAAAGGAATGTTGCAGAGGGATAGGAAGTTTGGGAGGTAGCAACATTTATGGCAACATTTATAGTAGCAGCAGCACAAAAGGTGCAAAACAGCAGTAAGGGTGAAAAGGAAGCAATAAAAACAAGTGAAGAACAAGCAAGAATGAGAGTTCAGCAATCAAGAGATGGAAACAATCAGCAAACAGAGGACATACTGGACAGAGAAATTGAGTTGATAAGGAGGTTAATGATAAAAACATCCCAGAGAAAGACGGCAATAAGAAAGAAAAGGAGCGACAACAAGAGAAAGACAGCGAAATATTGCGAGCGCACAGCAAGTGGAGCATTACAACACAAAATATGGAAACCTGGAGGACAACAGCAGTAAAGCAATTGACAAGCAAGGAAAGATTACAAAATAAAATTTGGGATCCAGGAGGAAATAATTATCCAGACTTATGACCAGGTGGTCATGAATTTTCTTACATGGGGAGTCTGATGCAGGAGCATTAGCTCCAAAAAACACCTTGTATTTTATTTAAGCTAGGGGGTTTCATGTTTTGAAGAAATATTAAATTTCATGTAAATATTAATATTATTTTTAGTGATTAATTATATTTTAATTAATTATTTGTGAGATTTTGTAAATGTTTCCAAACAACTAGAAACATGAGAGAAATTAGTTTCAAGATAATTTAGAATTAATGATGGAGCCTAAGTTGGAATTAGTTTCAAAGTTTTAGGGATAAAAATCTATCTTTTAGGGATGTTGAGAGATTTAGGGATTTGTTGAGATTTTAAAGGGATAGAACTCAATTTAGTGCATTTTTAATTTGTATAAATTAGAAGGCCTCAAAGGCAAATAAGATGCCACTTGAATAGGAGAGTGGTAGAGAGCAGCAAGCCTTGAATAATGGTTACGCAAGCTTCGGGCAACTGTATGCTAACACTATCAATATCTCGCCGTAGAAGAACAATTTCAACGGTGGAAGGGAGCGCCAGTGAATATGAAGGCGAGTTGGATAAGAAACCAAAAAAGGGTTCTAAGTTTAAAAGTCAAGATTTAAAATGATAACGAATGCATTGTTCGTTATGGTAAATGCAGATTTGAATAATCGACAATAATTGTGTCAATGGGTATGAATATTGTGCTAATTTGAGTTTGTTGGATAAAGAGCCGTTTCCCGTTAATTTTAATTTCTCTTTGGATTATATCCATCGTAAACGATTTGATTCACTGCTTTATTAATGAATATATAAAGTAACGAACAATTTAATTCTTGGTTTGGCAAACGAATTACAACTGCAAACCGTGAATTGAAGTAATGAAAGAGTTAACTTCTTGTATCTGTGACTTAGAAAAATGCATGTTATGAATCGTTAATAAATAGCTATTGAAATTCATCAAGAATTCAATATTGAACTGGTTTTATATGAATTAACGTGTCCTATGACTCATAGTCAATTTATGAGCTGTGACGTACCTAATTAGATGTTGGTGAATTTATCTTCTAGTGGTACCATGAAGAATTTACCTGATTAAATATGTTGTTGATATAGTCACAACCATTTACTTTCAGAAAGAATACCCATATGAGAGAAGAGCGTTAAAAATCTTGGGTTGAATCAACTTAAAGGTCCGTGTAATTCAGATTCAGAGGAATTGAATGCCAGTTTGAAGCGACAGTTCGAATATCTAAGATCCACTACACAAAGAACAAGATCTGAAAGTCATGATCGAATCTGAAATGGTATAAGATTACTTCTAAATTAAATGAACACATTGAATGTATGAGTCTGCGATGTTTAGAAAGAGTGCTGCTGAATTATTGAGAGGTATGTTGTGGCTTAAATCTAAGTTTGTAATTGCCATAGCAGAAAACTGTTTGAAGAAATGTGTGAATGAAGTTGAACACAATGGAATGGAGTTTTGTAATTTCCAGATTCAGTTTTAATACATGGGCGCATTTTTTTTATGGATATTTTATTTGAAAATCCAGTATTAAAACCCATATGTGAAGCGATGGGTAGAATGCATTGAATATTGTGCTGGTTTTTGAATGTGTGAGGTGAGTTTCAATGCTATTCGAAGTGTGGGACTGATGTTGTATTGAGTGTATTGAGATTACATTGAAGCTTGAAATTTAATCCCATGAAGAGTTTAAATTATTGAGTTTATGGTTTTGAAACATATGATTTAAATGTTTCCGCATTCAAATGATAACTTGTGAAGTTGCCAGGATAAGCTTCCACATAAAAGTTGAGATTGCCAGTGGGTGAAAATTACCGTGTATTGAAGTTTTATTGGGCGGTTATGATGATGCATTTGTATATGCACAGAGATTAAAGATTATGGGGTTTGCAGGCCCTGCCTGCATCAGCAAGGCACATGAAAACCTATTACATTGTGATGACATTTGTACTAGCCATGACTTAGCAATGATAATGTGGCACTACCAACTTTCTCTTTTTGCTGCTATATTTATGTCTTCATGATAGATGTTGCATGTTATTCATCTTTATCCACCAAAAGGTTTGAAGTTATGGAGTCTTCACTATGATCTCAATCCTTCATTTTCTGTTGTGATCTATTGTCTCTTCATCTTCTTGTTCACTATTCATCTTTTCTTCATATTTTCATACATTTCTTCTAGCATGGTATCCTTCTCCTCCTTTCTGAGCATCATATTTTCATGTTAAGATATATTACCTCCATGTTAAAACTACTCATGAAAAAATGACATCAGAACATAAATATCCTAGTCTAACTCTCTTCATGAAATACATCAAATGACCTAGAAATAGGTAATGGATAGGGAGTAAGGATCAGGGATTGCATAGTGTAAAATTACAGAGGACATGGAAGAGGGACAAATGACTGAAATTGCACCATGTGAAACAATTAGGGGCCTAAGAGGGAAGAGTAAGGTCACAATGAGACATGCTTTCACATTGTAACTGCATAATGCACAATTCAGGAGAGAGAGAGAGAGAGTTCCATTGAATTGTGTAATTGGTCAATTTAGGGAGATAGGGAGATAAGCTACTACTTGCAACTATGCAATGCACAAAAAGAGGTTGACAAGGAGGAACAATTGCACAATTTTGGGGAGTAAGAGGAAATTCTTGAGTATTATGACTGTGTAATGCACAGTCCTTAGAGGGAGTGAGTGTGCATTATGAAATTCTTGATGGTAGGATAAGGTTTTTGGGGCATGAGATTTTGAACTATGTAGTTCGGGGAGGAATTTTGGGAGGAAGTTGATCGGAGAAGGATCAATTGCAAAAAATGACTAAGTGTGGGATCAAAGAGGTGAGAGATGGAACCAAAACATGAATTGAGCATGATCACACACTTATACACAATAAACCACTTGATATGGAAGAATTTACGACCCACCATCATTATGTTCCTGTTATAACGACAACAGTACAATACTTTCATACAAGTGTGACACTTAAGATACACTTTGCGATTTAAGTGATGACACTAGTCAAACAATGATCAATACTTAAGGAATGTGTCTAATGCATGTATGTATGGTTGATATAACATTCAAGTGCAGGAGAATGAAATATAAAAACCCTTCAAGAATGTACCAGTGACTCCCTTTGACTAGATGTGACGCTTTCTTAACCACAAGATGACACTTGCAAAAGTAAGAGAAAAGTGAAAATGACACTTGAAAGGATTAAAGAAAGTGAAAATGACACATGACAGAGAAAATATAACATGAAAATGGCACTTATTCAATTGAATGCAAGCAAAAAGGATATTTGCGAACATGAAAGTGACACTTGTGAAAACAAAGGTGCGACAGAGTGACAGTTGAGAAACTCGTTGAAATATAAGGACAATTACAATCACGGCGAGGAAGACTATCAATAGATAATGCACACTAAATTTTGACATCTATTATGTAGTACATTGTACTTATGGATTACGCAAGCCTTACCTTCAATAGTTGTGAAACGCCTATCTAAGCGTGCATATAAATATGTGTGTTTGTGAATTCATGAAGAAATAACATGTGTGAGCAAGTGAATTTTACACATAGAAGAAGAGATAACACTTTTCAAATCATTAGACAACCACGAAGTGCGATCAAAAGATCCTCAGTAAGCTCTAAAATTTGAGTGTAGGAAGCATTTTGGAGGGTTTTTGTCACAGTGACAACATGTACTCATCTATCCCTCTTAACTAAATCACCAATCCAAGCATGCTTATCAAATATTTAAAACAATTCAGGGAGATATCAACACACCATCTAATTTTTCATCCATAAAAACAAATTGTAGCTCTTGACCCCAACCAATATAAAATTTCCAATATATTGGTTCTTATTATCAATATGATAACATAAAATACGGTGTCCTCAAACATTATTATGTTGCTTAAATTTTCACAATATCCAAACAAATATTGATCAAAAATTCCTCTTTCAAACTTTTGAAGTAGCACCAAACTCAACCTGAACACTTCTTAAATCAACTACATCTTTGTTCACCACTTCACCAAACAAGAATAACCTTCAGTAGTGATTTAGCCATTCTCCGATCTTATTATTTCTACATGGTATTCACTATACTTATGGTTTTTATTCTTGTCCCATTATGTCCTCCTTCTTATCTATGGAGGATATACACTTTACTTCATTTAATTTCTCTCTCAACTAGGGCGATAAGTCCATCATCAACAAAAAAATTTTCCAACTACACATGCTCTTTCTTTTGCATCATCTTATCATAATAGAATTTCATCTTTCCAAAACATCATTATTTATCTTAATATTGCAAAAAATTCTTATAGCTCTCTCTTTCCATCATGCTTGCCATGATCATAAGGTCATTATTAAGTATGAGGTAGGAATACCTATTTACAAATTTTTTTAAACTGTGTGCCTATAAATCCCAACAACAAATACAACCAAGCACACAAATATACATTTTAAAGAGCATGAAATTAGCTTTATCAATCCATGGTTATCATGTTATCATGTGGGGAGCATCTAGGGCTATCAAAACATTGAATAAGAAATTAAACTTTAGATATTCAAAACCTAAACATAGTTAGGGTTACACTTTCATGCCATAGACTCTTACAACAACCTTTGCTAGGGTTTTGTCACAAAACTTAGATATTATTATAAAAATTTTAATAATAAACCTTAGATATCTAACAACTAAACCATTTTGGGGTTTCAACCATATTGCAAGCATTTACACCTAGGGTTTCATTGTTTATGTGTTGGGAAAAATACTGAGAGGGGGGGGTGAATCAGTATTTTCTGCATATTCAAAACTTTCACTTTTTCCTGCTTCTAAAATGCATACGCTACTTTCCTGAACCAGACTTGCGTATATACGCGGATACCCTTTACGAAACTCGCGTATACACAGATATCTATTTATGTCATTAATTCTTCACTTAAATCATTCCTTCATTTATTCATCAGATATTCATTAAGCAGTAAACATGTGCAGTAAGAACAGAATAACTCATCACACAAAGCATCACACATGAACACCAGGATTTTTAGGTGGAAACCCAAGTCGGGAGAAAACCACCGCTGCAGTTGCTCAGCCTTCAATATTTTATTATAGAGTAAACATCTTACAACATATGTGCTGGCGCAGACTTGACCAGCACGCAGGCACCCACCTGCGCTCGTTTACCAGCCTCTCCTGGAAGGGAGCTACGACCCCCTGACTCGTTTACCAGCCTCTCCTGGAAGGGAGCTACGACCCCCTGATCTCGTTTACCAGCCTCTCCTGGAAGGGAGCTACGACCCACCGATCTCGTTTACCAGCCTCACCTGGAAGGGAGCTACAACCCCCTGATTGAAGGCTACAACCTTCAGCACCACCTTGGACCACGTTTCATCAATTTTCACACTGGATCCAACAACTTCAATAGAACACTACTTGCAGGCCACATTTCATCATATTTTCAGACTGGACCCTTTCCATACTTTTAAGCACAAACATACATCACCAACAGATACTTATCAACACA
This sequence comes from Pinus albicaulis, assembly GCA_034641835.2. Classification (NCBI taxonomy): domain Eukaryota; kingdom Viridiplantae; phylum Streptophyta; class Pinopsida; order Pinales; family Pinaceae; genus Pinus; species Pinus albicaulis. The sequence goes on from CM076580.1 coordinate 795,568,393, forward strand.
GATCAGATAGCAGAAACACAGCAGAACAGATCAGATATTTCATACCCCTTGCTTCAGCAAACCTTAGTTTGCATACGCGCTTTTACTTCACTGATGTCGCGTATATACGCGCTTCCGTCCACACAAACCAGCGTATACCTCAGTGTATATTTTATTGCGCATACGCGCTTTCTCTTCGCTGAAGCTGCGTATATACGCGCTTCCTCCGCGACGAAGTAGCGTATAGATCTTCAATCATTACAGAGCAGCATACTTCATCAGATCAGATATTCAGTTCAGATCTACCCTTTTGCTTTAGACAGATGTTCGCCTAGATGCTCGCCTCATCACGGATCTAAGCCTTCCATAATCAGATCTAACAAATACAAGAGCAATTCAGATCTAGATCCCCTTCTTCATCATTGGTGCATCATACAATCAGATTTATCATTCAAGTGTAACCCTTTCCATTCAGATATACTTCAGAGAGAAGTATTCATTCAGGCTCAGACATCTTGCACCCACACCTATGATTTGCACAATGAATTTCTTCTCCTTATATAGGTTTATCCTTTTTCAATACCACGGGCCCCCTTTTTCAATACCATGGGCCAAAACAATACCATGAGCCCAAAACTACCTGGACGGGGTCAATTAGGTGGATCATTACCCAATACAATGGGTCAATACCATGGTGGTTACCCCTGGTTTTGCACCTTTTGAGCGCTTTAGCCCATACGCGACTTGGCACGTTCTTTTCCGCATGCATACGCGACTTACCATAGGAAAATCCGCGTATACTTAGAGACATACTCATTTTATCATACTTTGAGCACATTCTGAATTCCTTTCTTCATTCCCTTCCGTTCTTACTGTAGATACATCAGATTTCCTTCATCAGGAACATATTCTATCAAGCACAGCTTCATCACATAAGTTGCCATTATCTTCATCAAGTGGGTTGTCTTTCAAGGACAACACTCAGCATCATATTGTCAATAAACATCATATCACATCAGATTTACATCATTTACCAAGTCCATCAAGTCAAGAATAACTTCATCAGGTGGATTTCCATCAAGGACAACAGATGTCAACAGTCACATGTCTTCATCTTCATTCAGTGGGTTGCCATCAAGGACAACACTCTGCATCATATTTCCAACAATCTCCCCCTTTGGACTTGATGGCAACCACGATGGTGTTTGGTTACCACGGCAGATAGATACCATGTCACTCTCCCACAAATGTCACTCTCCCAAATATTTGACATCATTATCTTCTCTTCATTCAAACACCATGTCACTCTCCCCCTTTGACATCAAGGGCAAAGGGCGGATCAAAAACCAACACTCTCCTCCTTATGTGGAAGAAACATTCTGCAGATCTGATATGTGCTGAAGTGGCCAAGCTCCCCCTGAGTTCATCAAACATATTTGTCAATGAAGTACATGACTCTATGAACTTCCTATCACCAAAGACTCATACTTACATCCAATATCCAACCAAGTGGATTTACATATAAGACTCAAGTACCCAACCAAGTGGGTTTACAAAATTTGACTTAGCTACCCAACCAAGTAGGTTTACAAAAAGACAAGTCCTTACATGACTGAATATTACAATTTTTACATCATGGGTCTCAACAAGACCTTTTCACCAAAATATAAATATGACCATTTATGACCAACACCAGAAAGTCCTCAAGAAAGAGAACATATTTCAGAACCATAATAATGCCAACACTGCATTATACTCAGCAAAGCTAATGCTCCCCCTGAATCTGTGCAACCAAGCAATCTTTCCAAATGACTAAGGCTCCCCCTTAGTTTGTGCATCCTGAGAACTTCCACCAACAAATCATCAAGGCATCTTCATCAAAACATTAGAAACAGAATTATGAGAACTGGAACACCACCAGAGATACCAAACAGCACTGCAGCTGTGCTGAAGAGAGCTGAACCAACCAAAAATTGTCAGTAACCAACCATACGCGGTTTTCTGTGCAGGAACTCGCGTACATACGCGACTGTGTTTAAGGAAACCCGCGTATCCCAAGACATCTTCTAAATTTCAACCAGATCTGATTCTTTGTAAGGCAAAGACAATGTTCAGCTTCTTTCTGAGACATTTGAATGCTTCCCTGGACTACAGATAGATAGAATAGTGTAGTTGTGTCTTCAAGCGTCATCCAACGGTTGTAGCATCAGCACAATAGTAACCAAGCCTTCAGATTCTTTGTAGCATCAATACAATCTTTCCAAGAGAGATTCTCATATCAGAACAACATCTTCACATCGGTGTCAAGCAATCATCCATGTGGTCCAACATCACCATGATCTTCAAGATTTAACATGAAGTAACATATGAAGGCAAAAGATCTCTCAACCATAGTAACACATTCTGCATGATTTATTTCTGAATCAAATGACATCCAACTCATCCATGTGGGAGTACAAAAGATACTTATCAGCAACCAAGGCTCAAAAACTCATCATAATAAACCATGTACCAGGTCATCTTCATTTGAGCATGAGTATCACAAAAACCAGATAATAAGCAATCATATTGCCAACAATGCAATCATTAGTATTCAACCTGCTGCTCCCCCTAAACCAGTGCTCTTCATTATCTTGTGCAATCTGAAGTAAGTCATCAGCAACAATCTCTGTCCTAATCTCTGAATTATAAGACTTTCATCTCAACAACGAAAGCTCTTCATCATAAAGCAACCAAGCTTCAACCATAATATTCAACACAAGAACCCATGTATCATATCATCATTTGTTTAGAACTAAGAAACTAAGCTGATACTGAGACAATAATACAGTTATTAACAATCAGACTGATGCTCCCCCTGAACCTCTGCTTCAGATCTTCAGCTATCAGATAAATTCTCTTATCATCAATGCATACGCGACTGTGTTTGCTGGAACTCGCGTGTATACGCGACTTTGGTTAATGTAACCCGCGTATGGAAAGTGAAGCATAGAAAATTTTCATCTTCCTTCATTTCCTCCTGAGCTTGTACCTCCTGTACCTGTCCTTTTCACATCAGATGCGCTGTCAGAAGTAAACATAACCAGAATAATCAAATCAACCATGAGAGTCATCATGCATTGCTCCCCTTGTGACGATACATTAATAGATCTCATAATGTATCTCACATCGTTCCTGCAGTCAATCAGAGAAGTAATCTTCCAGAAGCGGATGACTGCAGTAGGGTCTGAATTCCCTACGTTTCTGATCGGTCCTCCTTCTTTTTCCAAATTTGCTTGAGCTTTCCAACTGTGTGCTGAAGATTGTCCACTTTCCCAAATCTGTTCATCCCGCATTCTTTTTCTACATGTCCATACTTGTTACAAGCATAACATCTCATGTGGCCAGAGAAATAAACATAAGAATCATAATGAGTATTTCTATTCTTCCTCCTTTTACACTCAGCTGCTTTATGTCCATACTTGTTACATGAATAACAATATCCCTTGAAGAAACCAGAGTACCTTTCTATGTAGGAACTGTTTGTTTGAGGCTGAAATGATATTCTCCTGCAATTTGCTGCAACATGTCCATAATTATGACATTTAAAACATTCAACATTCTTGAATGAATTCCTTTGAGAATTCACGATTGTTGGTTGAGCTTTTGTCTCTTTCAACACTTCAGGTTTTGCATTGACATCCTCTGAATTTTTGGCACTTCCTTGTGAGCTAGATTCTCCTTTAACAGTTTCATGGAAACCAAGACCATGTTTGATAGCAAGAGACCTTTGATTACTCAGAATATTGTCCAAAATGTTAGTACTATCATGAAACCTCAAAAGTTTAACCTTTTCTTCTAATTTACCTTTGAGAATATTTACCTCAACCTCCAAGGCTTGACATTGCTTTGTCATGCTCTCTTCTTTTCTTCTTCCATCTTCAACTCGATCCTTCAGATTTAGAATCTCTTCTTTCAACCAATCTTCATTTCATTCACATGTTTGTTGCAGCTCTTCATTCTTCTTATTTGATTTTTCCAGATCTTCTTTGAGAGAGATGATTTCTGCTTCAAGGCCTTCCTTTTCAAATGATTGTAGAGGTTCCCTATTTTTCTTACTTGATGCTTCTAAATCTCCCTGAAGACAAATGATTGCAGCTTCAAGTCCTTCATTCTTCTTGCTTGATTTTTCAAAATCTGCTTCTAGATCTTTAATTCGATTGGATGCATAAGTATGAAACCTTTGATACTTGTCCACCTGTCCATTCAGCATTTCTATTTGATCTTTCATTTGTGAGATCATCTCTTTGTAGATAGTTTCTTGATTGTTATATGAACTTTGCAGTTCTTCAACTTTAATCTTGAGAGCTTCTTCTAGATCCACAACTTTACTTTCACTATCTTTACTATTGTTTGCACAAAGAAGAGTATTACACGTGGCCTTCTCCTTTTTCTTCTTTGCCATGAGTGCTTGTAGATCTTCGTTGGAATCTGTTTCATCTTCTTCAATTTTTGCTATACATGATTTCTGAGGTATCTCCTTTCCTTGAGTAACCTTCTTCTTTTGCTTCTTAGCCATGAGCACTTTCAGATCTTGGTCAGAATCTTCTTCATCTTCACTCGACACTTCATCATCATCTTCTTTTGTATAATAACTCTTTCTCTTTTCAAATTGTTTCCCTTTACCATGCTTTTCTCTATAAGGACATTTAGCAGCATAATGACCAACTTTTCCACACTCAAAACATTTGAAGGGAAGCTTACCTTTGAATCTTCCAGTGCCTAGTTGGAGCTTTCTCACAAAATTTGCTTCTTCTTCATCGGATATATAGCTGGATTCTTTGACAACTTCCTTTTCCTTTCCTTTTGTAGATGCCTTAAAAGCAGCTTCTCTTACTTGAGAAGGGCCTCCTTGTCTCATTTCAAAAGTAGTCAGAGTACCATGTAATTGAACAATAGTAAGAGTTTGCAAATCTTGCCTTTCTTCAATAGCTGAAACTTTAGAGTCAAATTTTGAAGTCAATGATCTTAAGACCTTTCCCACCAGAGTAGTATCAGTTATGGTTTCACCCAAATTTCTCATTCTATTTACAATATCATCCAGACGAAGAAAGAAACTGGCAACACTCTCATCACTATGCATCTTCAAATTTTCATATTCAATTCTAAGAGTTTGGAGTTTTGCACTTTTTACCTTTGTGTCTCCTTCATAGCTTAGAATGATTTTGTCCCATATGTCTTTTGTCGAATGTAGTTGCATCACTTTAGCAAATTCTGATTCAGACATGCTTCCCAATAAGACATTCACTGCTTTGGCATTGATTTCATACTTCTTTCTTTCAGCTGCATCAGTAGGAATACTTGCCGGGTATTGATAACCTTCTTCCACGATTGCCCATACATCTGCACCAAGACTTTGCAGCTTTGCTTTTGTACGTACCTTCCGTAACATCAAATTAAGCTCTTACTGAATAGAGGCATGGCGACATTACCCTTTCGATTTCCATTGCGACGGATCTCCTTCAAGCGATCAAGCTTCTGCAGAAGGACCTCCTCTCATACCAATTGTTGGGAAAAATACTGAGAGGGGGGGGGGGGGGGGTGAATCAGTATTTTCAGCATATTCAAAACTTTTCACTTTTCTGCTTCTAAAATGCATACGCTACTTTCCTGAACCAGACTTGCGTATATACGCGGATACCCTTTACGAAACATAAATACACAAATATCTATTTATGTCATTAATTCTTCACTCAAATCATTCCTTCATTTATTCATCAGATATTCAATAAGCAGTAAACATGTGCAGTAAGAACAGAATAAATCATGACACAAAGCATCACACATGAACACCAGGATTTTTAGGTGGAAACCCAAGTCGGGAGAAAACCACCGCCGCAGTTGCTCAGCCTTCAATATTTTATTATAGAGAAAACATCTTACAACATATGTGCTGGCGCAGACTTGACCAGCACGCAGGCACCCACCCGCGCTCGTTTACCAGCCTCTCCTGGAAGGGAGCTCCAACCCCCTGACTCGTTTACCAGCCTCTCCTGGAAGGGAGCTACGACCCCCCGATCTCGCTTACCAGCCTCACCTGGAAGGGAGCTACAACCCCCTGACTGAAGGCTACAACCTTCAGCACCACCTTGGACCACGTTTCATCAATTTTCACACTGGATCCAACCACTTCAATAGAACACACTACCAGCAGCTACATTTCATCATATTTACACCGGGACCTTTCCATACTTTTTAAGCACAAACATACATCACCGCGCATACATATCAAATACGTACGATAAAGGTATCGTACGTATATTTCATACCCCTTTCTTCAAAGAAACCTCAGTCCCTAGTTTGCATATGCGCTTTTACTTCACTGATGTCGCGTATATACGCGCTTCCGTCCACACAAACCAGCGTATACCTCAGTGTATATTTTATTGCGCATACGCGCTTTCTCTTCGCTGAAGCCGCGTATATACGCGCTTCCTCCGCGGTGAAGTAGCGTATAGATCTTCAATCATTACATAGCAGCATACTTCATCAGATCAGATATTCAGTTCAGATCTACCCTTTTGCTTCAGACAGATGTTCGCCTAGATGCTCGCCTCATCACAGATCTAAGCCTTCCATAATCAGATCTAGCAAATACAAGAGCAATTCAGATCTAGATCCCCTTCTTCATCATTGGTGCATCATACATTCAGATTTATCATTCAAGTGTAACCCTTTCCATTCAGAAATACTTCAGAGAGAAGTACTCATTCAAGCTCAGACATCTTGCACCCACACTCATGTTATGCACAATGAATTTTTTCTCCTTATATAGGTTTATCCTTTTTCAATACCATGAGCCCCTTTTTCAATACCATGGGCCAAAACAATACCATGAGCCCAAAACTACCTGGACGGGGTCAATTAGGCGGATCATTACCTAATACAATGGGTCAATACCATGGTGGTTACCCTTGGTTTTGCACTTTTTGAGCGCTTTTGCCCATACGCGACTTGGAACGTTCTTTTCCGCGTGCATACGCGACTTCCCCTAGGCCAATCCGCGTATACTTAGAGACATACTCTTTTTCATCATAGAATTAGCACATGCTGAATTCCTTTCTTCATTGCCTTCTGTTCACACTGTAGATACATCAGATTTCCTTCATCAAGGACATATTCTATCGTTGCTGTACCATCACATAAGTTGCCATTATCTTCATCAAGTGGGTTGTCTTTCAAGGACAACACTCAGCATCATATTGTCAATAAACATCATATCACATCAGATTTACATCATTTACCAAGTCCATCAAGTCAAGAATAACTTCATCAGGTGGATTGCCATCAAGGACAACAGATGTCAACAGTCACATGTCTTCATCTTCATTCAGTGGGTTGCCATCAAGGACAACACTCTGCATCATATTTCCAACATTATGTCCTAGGATATTTTATCAACTTATATAAGGGTTTTGTTATAAACCCTATATATTATCACCAAACCCTAAAAAGCTAGTGTTTTATCATATTCCCTAGATACCAATCAACAAACCATAAAAATTTAAATGGTAGGGTTTTACCAAAGTTAACAAATAACAAAAAAACTTATTGCAAGTGTTGATTTAATCTAGAGATGAAGTATACTAACAATATAAAAATATTCATTATTCTACAACAAAACCATAAAAATGAGAGAGACATAAAGAAAACCTTTAAGGAAAAAATGATCGTACATGGTTTTATGATGGAGACTTTCTACAACTGCTATAATCTTAAACATACATTTGGTTCCTCCTTCTACAAACATTAAATGACTCCTTGAATGGATCCTTCTCACCATGATAATATTATTAAATGAATCATCAACATCCTTATGGTACATATTCATATGGGTCTACATTTATCAAAGTGTCGAATGATCTAATTTTATTACCAAGTTACTATTATCTTCATTAATCATGCTCTTTATGGCATAAGATCAACATTTCTTTATGTAACTACAATATTTACTTGAAAAGTACCACCAAAAGTATACAAGTACAAGAGCATGATTATGATTTTGAAAATTTAAGGATTTCATGGAATCAATAGAGAGGGACAATTCCTAGGGTTTCCAGATCCAAACCCTAAGTTTCTTGATGTTAGTTTTCAAAACATAAACCCTAGGGTTTGAATTTCAAATCTAATTATACCTTCACTAGTGTTTCCCATTTATCTGTAGTCTACCTACCAATGCTAGAGTCCAAAATATAGGGTTTTATGAAATAATAATCACAGTAGGGCTTTGTTTTTTACATTGACTAGGGTTCTCTAATTAAATATCCACCTAGGGTTTATAAAAAATATTCAATAGATATAAGGCTACACACCCTACACTCAAATCATATAGAAAAAGCCTAGTGTGTATATATATATATATATATATATATATATATATATATATATATATATATATATATACCTTATAACAACCTTACATAACTCTTTGTTGAAAGTGATTTATTCCTAAGGATAAAGTTCTACGTCCTTCAGTGTTGCCTTCAAGAGGAATTTCAAGGATGTTGAGTCAAGATATTCTACCTTAAAATGAAAAAATGTTGTTCCTTTCGTTGTGGATATTATTTATTGTGATATACTTCTTATTCTCCTTGAGGTAGAGATTTTGTGGCTGCTGAACTATAGGTTTGCACAAAATTCTCCTTTTCTTTTCTTTAAAAGTAAGATGGTCCCTTTAGGGATTTCAATAATCATATAAGGTTCTATTGTAATACATCACTATATTATTCAATATAAATCCAAACTTGATTTATCTTCAAAGTGTCACAATTTGATGGAGAGAGAGGCTTATACTAGCCTTGGTAATGGCTCATATGATATTTTGAATTTTGAAAATGATTTGCGGTCCTTAAAGTGACTATAGCATATTATCAAATATTTCAAATGGGCCTAACTTCTATACGGTTTGGTCTTGGTCTCTATTTTATTTGCTAGTTATTAGGACTACAATATATACCTTAAGCATATGATATGGTTATAATATTTCAAATATCTCAGTGGTAATTTCAAGATCTTCAGACCTTCTATTGGATGACGGACCCCTCGATGAAATAAGTTAGAGAATACTCCACAGGTCAAGGAGCGAAGTGCGTAGCGAGGAGTCCATTTTTAGTCTTAAGGACTCTAGGGTGGGTTAAAGCCCCTTATTATGTGATGGGATGGGATTTTTTTGTGAATTTTGAACTCTTCTCATGGTTTTTGGACCATGGTATTGAAAATGAAAAATCAATATAAGGATTCTACATAAAATTCATAGAGAAGATTTAAGGATAGAAGGGATGAAATGCATTTGGATGTAAGACTGGTATGAGTCAAAGTATGTGCTTTTGGGTTAGAGGAAAGACTCCTGCAACCAAGTGTGGGGAGACCTTAGGAATTTTTTAGCTTAGTGCGCAAACCCTTATAGCTGAGTGAACAGGGTGGAAGTGAATGTATGAGAAGGATATGAGCATTAATGAAAGACTTGTTGAGATATATTTTTGTTTCTGTTGATATGTTTTACTTCACTTTATTTTTATGAATATCTGTGCTAATTAAGGGTTTTGATATGAAATTTAATATCGTAGTTCTATTTATGGTTGTTTAGCTTTTTTTATACATGATTAAGTATGATCGTGCAGTCTGCTCATAAGTTCAACAGTTGTGTTGCACAACGCTTTTATAATTAATAGCTACAAAACTCTGCCAAGAGAGAAAATCCATAAATCCACAATCCACTCTCCCTCTAGATGCAAAAGCCTAGTTCTATCATCACCCTATATTTACTTGGGTGATAATTTGGTTTGTGCAAGTAAATCGTTGTCGAAAGTGCCATTAATAGTGGTTTTTTTCTGGTTTGCACAACCACATTCAAACTTGAGTCTAGGCCCCATCAATCCAACAAATGGTTCCACTACTAGAATCTGACTGAGAGATAGCTGGATGTGGCATCGATCTAAGAAATATATTGAAGACTAGGTAGATCTAAAAGAACGTGAGTTTGTTGTGCAAGTAAAAATAAATCCGTGCATCTCTACTGAAAATTGGTTACAAAATTATATTTATATAGATCAATACGAGATGTTTTTCTCGTCATTTCCTAGCGAGGTGTATGAGTGGATATCAAGACTTGCTGCAAAAATTGTCCATTTTAATAATAGGCCTATTGTGTGGAATCCAGGGCTGATCTAGAAGTTGAAGAAGACGGATAACAAGATCGTGAGAGCTATTGCTTACTGGATTGATAGTATCATTGGATGGTTTATTATTAAGTTCACAATCGACACATATGTGTCTTATAGCAAAGAAGAGAATAATTTTTTCAAAGGTTTGCAAGGTAAGTACCTAAATTCACTAAAGTTCTGTATTAAAATGATATTTTGTGAAAAGGGTCTACTACGAATGGACTTGGATTGATGTTTGGAGAAAGAGAACCTGGTGCTATGTGAAGCGGTAAAATATTCAGGACAAATTGGGGTACTTATGTTGAAACTGAATATAGTATGATGTTTGGATCTGAAGGAGGGGAAGACAACCCTGCTACCCCAAGAAGTGTGTCACTGAGATCTAAAAATCAATAAAGCGCTCCGGAGATTACCCAATATTCCACCCTTGTCACCACCCATTGCCTTAATTTTCCTCCACCTCCACCTCCCCCATTCACCATGGCCCAACCACCAAAGATACATGTGTTCAAGGGATCGGATGAGCCTTAATAGTTATGGTTTTTTGCAGAGGTAAAATGGAGTTTGTAGAACATTACAGATGAAAATATGAAGAGATCATATTTGGTTAGAGTGCAGTAGGATAGAGTGTTGTCCTGTTACATGAAATGTACTACGATGAATGAAAATTCTACATTGGATGAGACAAATACTCCACTGAATGCTGAATTCAAGAAAAAAAATTGTAGTCCCAGTGTATCACAGAGATCAAAGAGATTAAGCAGCTGGTTACTGAGACTATGTGGAAGGTAGAACAAATATTTAATACATTTCTAAGCCATATTATCTTCAAGATCCCTGATGAAAAACATAAATAATGGTTCATTGTTGAACTATTTACTAACCTTAGATTGTCTTTGTCACAACAAAAGATTTCAACCTAGGTTGAAGCACTGAAGATTGTGATGAAGCTTGAAGCTTCTCTAATAGCCAATACAAGAATAGGGGTTCAACAAATTCAAACTCAGATGGAAATTTTTTATATGGAGATCTAAGATCTAAACAAGGGAAAGGAGGTAAGATATGGTATGCATTCATAATTATGGTGTATCAAGTGCAAATTATATGGTAACTATAAAGAGAAGTTCCATGTTTATAGAGATTATTTGGGCACTAGGATGCCGAGTCCATTGAAGCCTAGATCAAGTGTTTGGCTAAGTGCAGGGCCTAATTTCTAGTGTAGCATATGTAAAGTGGCAATCCAACATTCCATGGACTATTTCCATCTACTACAAAAATAGTTTATATCATCGAAGCATTTATTATGTAACTGCTACAATTTGGTAACACATGAATAAAATCATTGTTGAAGCTACGATATAATGATGCAACACAGTCCTGGTGCATATAGAATGAAATTATAAGGGTGTGAATCCCCGGGCTTACCAACAACACGAGGAGGTTTTAAGGTTGAGGAGGCATTGGCCATGGACAAGGGTAGATCATCTGTTAGAACTGTGGACACCATGGAATTTTTACCAAGGATTGTCTGAATCCTAATGCAGCTTCCTATAAGTATTGTCAATAATTTGGTTATGAAATCTAAGATTGGCCAATTTTACTAGCTAAAATGCAGAAGAAGTGCAACCACCCACCAGCTCAGAACATACAAATTATGAGGGCTAAACCATGTCAGGAACATCCAAGCATTAACCTAGTAATGCATAGTGGCGTGTATACTGGAGAAGATGATGCAGAGTGAAAGAAGCATATGATGGAGACATGGGCCCGAAAGGTTGAAGATAAGAATGTTGGGTTTAATGTACAACATGATAATGATACATTCATGGAAGTGAAGAAAACATTTATGACCCCTAAAGCTTTGACATCAATCATGCAGAGACAACTATTTCCACTGAACAATAAGCCTAAAGAGCATAATGAAGTGAAGGAAAATAATTTTTCTATCTTGGCATCCTTCTTGCAGACATGTACGAAGCTACTAACATACCAAAAGGTCATAGAAGGTTTATAGGAGTTGATAGATAAATTCTCTAGCAAGGAAAATCCACGATTGGAACAACACTGAGTAAATAATGTGTCTAAAGATAAAAAGAGAACTGACAGAGAGATGTAGTTCCTATGGGGTGAATGCAGGGAATGATCATAGGTATTGATGGAGCAAGCATGTTATTCAATTTCGAAGTTATTTAGATCGCCAATGATAGAAATCATTATCCTCCATTGCTTAGATTTGATTGGTCTTACGACATCATGCTATAATCAACATGAAGAATAGGCAGATGATATTTGAAAACAATTGTACCTGAGTTGTTGTAACAATAGATCCTTCCAAAGGTGCGTGCTATATAGATCCTGTCCAACATGAGTATGGGGATGTTGAGTGTTAGTGCAAGGAGTGACTCCTTGAATGCAAAAGGAGTAAGCCTTACACATCATAATTCATTTCAAATTTAAAGGTTTTGAGTGGTGGGATGGCATCTCAAATATTTTGAAATGATTGTTTATTTTTTAAGACTTTCATGCATTTGGAAAGTTGTGGAAAATACAATTTGTATGGGTAAATTGGTAGTATAGGAAGCATAGTATAACAAATGAAAGAAGATAGATAGTTGGTACTTACTCTAAGAAATTAATATTGTAAATCAGCCACACAACTATAATTATGGCTCTTTACACAAACATTGTTTTATGTAAAGTAAAAAACATTAAGAAAGTAGAGTACATGCATAAATTATTTCACAAATCCTTTATGAAATCTTCACTAACATGTTCTACAACATATATATGATTTGCAGGAAGCTGGAAAGAAGATAATTTACTATTAAATCCTTTAGCAATTTCTTACTCACACCTTACTTGCTGTTGCAACTCATACATTATAAGAAATTAACAAAGAGATAAACACACCATACATTATATCATTCTTGAGTCACAAAGCCCTCTAACATGAAGTGAAAAAAGGCTTTTCTTTATTATATAAAGTCTTCAGGTAGACCAACATCCAACCTTGAAATGGTATTTTAAATGGTATATATAGAAAGACAAGCACCAACTCCATCTCTTCTAAGAATAAGGAAACACTACTCCTAACATTCCATAGGTGTCATAGGACATTAAAGCTATATCCCATCAAAATCTAACTGAAAGGATAGATGTAGATGAAAGAAGAGAAGAGAATTTGGGCTAAACTGCTGAGTATGCTGACATGCTACCCTCATAACCTCCAAAAACCTTATAAACACTTATCACCATTACTTTTTATATCCATTTTGTTATGAGTCCTTATCTTTCTTGAACTAGCTCAGAAATTTTGCTGACAGATGTCAAAAATCATTTAAAACAAGCACTACTGGAAATTACGGTAAAAACATGTAATTGTGCAAAAAATGTAACGCTACCACAATTTTCAATAGTCCTCTGTTTATTTTTCAAATATGCACATAAAACACTTGAAAAACCTGTGCAGACTTATACACTTTTAAATTTGAGTCGGTGTTCAAAATTTCACTTAATAGAAAAAGGTGTTTTATTAGGAAACTGTTTTACCTTTCTTCCATTTGGTTTGCAGCTTCAACAAGCTTGTCCAAGTATGATTTTTTGTCAACAAATGAACTTAATCTTGTGTTTCTTGTGGCTATTTCTTTGACAGTGGCCTTTTCTTCCTTTGAGCCATTTTGGATATTTCTTCTTTTTGAGGGTTCTGTTTGCTGATTTGAAGGGGTTTTTGTGTTATCTTTATTCTTGGATTGATTAGTATTTAAACCTTCAGATTTTCCTTTTACATCAATGACCTCTGTCAACAAACTTGGATTATGCAGAGCCTTAGACTTGAGCCTAAACCTTTTGCTGTCTCTAGTATGTATTTTTCTAGTACCAGCAATAGGTTTGGTCTCCTCTTTCTTTCTCTTGCTACTTATTTCATACCTTGGATCTTTGAGGATCTCTTCATCAGACTTTGTGGGCTGATACTGTTTCTAAATTTTTTGTTGAATATCCACTTCTGGAATTTCTGGTAGCACCTATTCTTTATATTTTTTTGTAGTGACAGACCTTCTTCTTCAAGCTCTGGTATAGACATTAGGAAAAGGAGAAATGGGAGGCACCATTTTCAGGGATTCAGGTTTATTTATTGATGAAATCTCTCCTTTCTCAAACTTCCTTTCAACCTTGAATGAAGGAATATTTTATTTTTTGCTCTTGGCCTTATGGATATTATCCTTCTTAGCCCTTCTCTTTGTTATTTTTGCACATTGAGGGTGTTGTTGTGAATTTGGAGACAATTGAGCTAGAGGTGTAAGTGCATGTTGGCTTGCTCTGTAAAACAGAAAATGGTCCTATGTTTGATTTATTTTCCTTAGTTCTTCCTCAAATAACACTTTAATGAGAGCTTGATGATACAAGCTATATTTTGAAGTAGTTGTGTGTGTTTTAATCCTAGCTGACATCTTTATCAGGCTCTTCATCAAAAAGTATGGCAAGTTGAGTGTTTTCATACTTGCAACATGAAACAGAAATAGCATATGATAAAGAAACACTATAGTATACTTCCTATCACAAGTGAGGTAAAATTTGATGAGCTTAATAGCTTCAACCCATTCATTTTTGAGGTAGCTATTGGGAATAATTTTGGCCCAGTTGGGATCTCTGTGTCCATGTTTAAGGAAAATGTTGAGGTCTCCTTCGGTGATGACTTGGAATTTAAACCACCTTTATGCTTCCTATGGAAGGTTTAATTATTTGGAAATTGAATCTACTGATACCTACAATTTAATACCATAGATGGTTTCTTCCTATCCATTGAAATAAGATGAAAAATCCTTAGCTACTCGTAAGTGAGAGATTCCCAGTATTGAGCGCAGTGAATACCACTCTACTTGAACAAAAAACCTCCTCACATTCGAATTTCCATCCAGTAAGTTAGCTCCTTGTGGTTCAATTCATTTTATCTTTCTTCCTCTTTTAGTCATCTTCAGTATTTAATAAGTTTGTCTGTTGAAATATAATAGGTGGCGAGTCTATAAGAGCTCACCTAATAGGTGTTTCTGTCTCTTCTATGAGATCCTGTCTGAAATATAAGACTCCTTCCTCAAGCTTCATAGTAGAAAATCTCATTCTCCAACGGCTAAGCTCAAAACTGATAGTCTTCCTTCTTTCTCGGTGTTTTAAAAAAACTACATTTGTTCACCCTCCCATACAAGAGATTTTCATTATGGTAAGTATCCTCGACCATTGCATGCACCATGTGATAGCAATTATGATCTTTAGTTTGCTGCGTAGTTTGAGATGGCATGCTATAGGTGACTGAAGATAAGTGGATATGTGATTGGCAGTCATCTCCACTATATTTTGATTATTGGCCTAAATTTCCAGCAGCGCCTATGCATGATCAACCAAACGGTCATCGCATTAAGACTGTAGATCCATGATCTTTTCCAATCTAAAATCACGTAATTTAACATGAAGCTAAACTAACTCAACTGACAGATAGGACAGGATCAATGACTAGCTATGTTAACTGCAGATTGACACCTAGACACTACACGTATAACCACAACTTAAAATTAACATGACTCACCAAAAACTACTCCTATCACGTGATTTAAATCATTAATAAAAATTTAAAATATATTTAAAATAAGAACACGTGGCTTGACAAAAAGTGGATGCGATTTTATTTTTATTTTTTTTAAATAGGGGAAGTTACCAAAATTTTCGATAACATCGGATTAAAGAAAAACATACACAAAAAGAATTAAAAAAGATTGTCCGAAAAGGGATAAAACATGCGCTATTCGAAATTTTGGTAGTTCTCAATTTTTTTTTGAAATTTACAAAGTCTAATCCAAAAAAAAAAAACCTAAAATGGACTCATGACTTAGCAAAGAACTGTGCTAACACTGATATTGACCAGATCCATAAGCTTACTGTGCATGGTGAAGACTTGATTAATCTCACCATGGATGGCAGAATATGTTGGGAGTGTGATAGTTTGTGCATTTAATATTATGATAAAGTGATGGAGAATTTGCAGAATCACTTGCATGAAGTAACTAATAAACTATGTAACAAAGTTACCAAATCCCTGCATTGTGTAATATCGGAAGTGTGTAACGTGCCTTTTTATGATGGAACGGGGAATTTTTCTTGTTTCTAGAATAATTTGAGCAAAATGTGCCTCAAGATCACATATACGAAGCTTTATAATTCACATTGAGGTCCACTCCAGCCTGATGGTGGGGCGCACACAGAGAAAGTTATGAGGATGGAAATAATTTTTCAAATTGATAAGGATGAGGTTTGGTCATGTAGACACGAAGATCATAGAGAAGTATGATGGTCAGAAAGACTCTCATGATAATTTATCTCACTTGACTGCAACTTGGGTTCCAGAATCTCAACCAGAGTGGGTGCACATGTCCTTTCATTCCTTGGATACGATACCTCAACAATGGTATCTTGAAACAGAGTTGTGCCATGACACTACTGATTGGGATGGGATGACGGAAGGATTCTTGTTAACTTATATCTTCGATGATGGTTGAGAGTGTATTAATGAGGCTCTTCAAGAAGTCAAAGCTGGATTATTTTGAATTAACAAGGATCCAAGGACATTGGTACAACTTGATTGTGTTGCATAGTTGGAACAAACCCAAGAATCTTACAAACAATCTCCTTGGAAAGACCTGGTCAACAATTTTGTGTTGGGGGAGGAAATATGTGGGTGTATACTTGACCAGGTACATAGGAATATCAATGATTATGCTGAAGGGTGGTTGTATTGAATTAGAATTAATGTGTGGCATAATGAAAGTAGGCACAACTAGAGAATACTGCGCCAAGGGAGGCAGGAATTCGCCAAAGGGGTGAGTCTAGCAGAGTTCGTCTAAACAGTGACCATTGGAATAGTAACAGTTGATTAAAAAATGAATTGGCTGCTAAAATAAGTAGGAGGGATGCATATAATGGGAATATCTGGGTGTATCTACCATAAAAGTTACATTTATGAGGAGTATCTAAACTAGATGATGCAGTTTGAATTTAAATTTCGCTATAAATCAGGGATCCCACTCCCCATTCAAACACTTTTCCTGCTAATATTTTGAAGTGAGAGTTGGTGTTTGCATGAGCGTCGAGCAAGCTATTTCATGTTAGATTATAGTTTCAAATAATTTAGAGAAGAATTGATCAAGGAAGGGCTCAGACACACAATCCCGCCAGGTTTAGACCACACAATAATGGCTACGCCACTAGTAACTATCACAGGGCCGAGTTTGCCCAGGAAGCAGACCACTTTAGGTGTGGCTCCATCCACCAATACAAAGAAGCCGATGTTAAGTTCATCGCCTCAAAATAATATTCCTAAGGAATAGTGGAGTAAGGGGACCCATTATTGGCAAGAGAAGGCTATGGATATCAAATCCGATGAAGAAGAAGTAGCACCGAATGAAATTGATGTCGAGGAGGTCGAACCTATATTTAGATTACCTTTGTATATTCTTCCATAGAAGCTAAACAATAATATTCCTAATAAGGATCCATACATAGTGGAATACAAGTTATTTATGCCTTTGATTCCAGAGTATTTTCCAGTTGTAGGGGATTTGTTGGCCAAATTACCCAACTACGTATGGAGGAATGGGACTTCAATAATCGAAGTAAATACCTGTAGTTAGAGCCTCGAAGGTATCTGCGCCAAAAAAACTATGAAGGTGGAGTGACAACACTGGATCCAATGAAATGGGTGACTGGTATACAGGAGGTAGGGATACTAAAAATTACGTATGTTCCATACTTCGGGTGAAGTGTTATTAGCACTATTTCCATGTGCCAACTGACGGAATTAGTGCACGATGACTATTTTTGGCTAGGGAGGAAGGTCCCTATTGACGGGATGCTCATAAGGAATATTATGGCCCTTCCTTGTCTCATATTGGACCCCGCATAAGCTTTTGTGGGCAAATATCAAGAAAAGTAGCTCAAAGACTAGCTGAAAAAATATTTTTGTCTAACTAAGGGAACCTGAGGTTATTCAATTAACTCCATTTTTTATAGATCTATGTGATTTGCTGCATACATTTCAAAGAGGAAAATTATGATAAATATCTGCAGAGAGGAGGCTTCTGTGCCAGTCATATCCTTGGCTAAAGAGTATGAAAAAGATGTCGTGTATTATTGGGCTAAATATTTATGTAGTGAGTTTCTCGCTGATTGCACAGTAGCTCTAGAAAATGGAAAGCAATTCCAATGTGTGTGGTTCTTGATCCTCATTACATTAATGTCTTGGAGGGAGCACGAGGAGTTTCAGTTCTCCATTGCAGACCCTGATATGTATGAGGCTGCCATATATGCCTCACTGTGGCATTTAACAAAGCCAACTAGGGTCATGGAAAAAAAAATGGGTTGGATTTGAGATGAGTTTGCAGATGGTGATTAGAAAAAAGCCTTGGTTATCACCCCACATTGTGAATCAGTATTGGTAGATCATAGAGTTCAAAACAGACTTCCACCACATTCATATTTAGGTGAAGAAGGACCTCGATAAGGTCTGGTATGAGCTACCGTACATTGTAGAAGAAGAGGATGTGGAATCAATCATCAGTGAATGGCCAAGAGATTGGTTAACTCTAATTACTAAAGGTGCAGAGAAAGTAGGGAAGAGTGGTTCTAAGCTCACCACACTAATGATAAATAAGGACAATAAATTCACATTAATGTCTGGTAAAGTGACATAAGCGAAGGTGCAGCCAGAGGCAGAGATTCCGGAGACAGGATGGGGTGATGCTCTTGGTGGTGATATTAGCATGGATCCATCTGACCCCCCCCCGTCCCCTTTTACTGACAAAATGTGATAGCCACATAAGGGTAGCGCGAGGAAGAAGGTGAAGTTAGATAGGTCTACTAGGCCGAAAGCAATGGTCCTTACAGAAGGGGACCTCGACGAGATAAGCGATACTGTCAAGAACGTCACTGAGAACTTATGGGGAAAAATTGAAGAACAATAAAAGAAGGTATTGGGAGACATACATAATGGGCTAAAGGACTTGCAGGTTTATACCATTGCATTTTAGGCGAGTGTTATTCAAGTGAACGGGTTGCAAGTGAGTGCGGTTCATGTGACGGGGGTACCAACAGATAGAAGCATGGAAGCACATGAGCTGATAACGACAATTGATACCCACACAATGTGGATCCCTTCAGGAAAATTATGTCTTGATACTGAAAATTAGATGAAACAGGTGTTCCATTGGCAGAACATGAAGTTGAATCTTACCGCATTTCCACTATAGGCTTTGCATGACTTCCACCATGGCATTACCGAAGAATTGAATATCACAGAGAATTGCGCCCTCATAGTAATTCAAGATTGTTAGAAAGAATGACATAATATGGCTGAGGAGAAACAATTGGTGGTACAAGAGCATGAGGTTGAGACCACGCACAGACAAAAGCTGGAGGAAGCCATATCCAAGGCTTGGAACGAGCTACCAGAGCTCCAGATTCAAGCTATAGCAGTGCCAGAGGAGAAAGTGGCCAAGCTCGTAAAAACAGTTAAGGATTCCAAATCTAAGCTTGAAGAAGTGTTCCTAGAATTCTGGATGTAAATACTTGAGCTACAAATGCAATTTCATCCGTCCACTCCACCATAAGTATAAGAGCAGCATGCAGTAGAGCTCAAAGCTTCCACGAAACATATTGAGTCCTCTATACAGGAGTGAAAAAATGTATTTGGAGAAGTTATGGATGTATGGGTATCATGGTAGGAGGGCCCTCAGGTGTAGAATATAGAGGTTGAAGTGCGTGAAAATCTAGAGCAACTGGATCAGATTAAGGTAACTGCAAAGACCATATCACCGATGCAGTGGTTTACCTATCTCCAAGAGGGTCAATTTTTACAAGAGAAGGTCGATGAGCTGCACAGGAGGGAGAAACTACTTACAAATGGAATGAAGCCATGGAAATATAAGGGCAGAAAAATCTCCCAAAATTTTGAAAATAAGGTAAAAAAATTGAGCCAGATGATGAGCCTCAGTATTGCAACAATAATGTTGCAACTACCGAGGCTACAAACTTTAATTATCAACCCAAGGTTCATAAAAAAATATCGGCACTATATGGGCAGCATAAAAGGTGTCCTTCATTTTTTTATCTGATGTAATGGAGTAAATTTCATGAAATAAAATCCTAAACTAATTTCAGAAATGGAAGTGTTTCTTGGAAAAGTAATTAATCCTAGGAAAGAGAAATAATTTGTAATTGAAATCGTAAGGGCACAAATTAAAATTAAAATGCCTAATCTAATTTACGAAAAATGAATGTCCTAAGTGTTGTTTATTCTTCCTCAATCATATATTGAGGTCCTAGGTGTTAGGATTCAAGCATAAGAGACAAAAACCAACCTTTGGGAGCAAATCTGGTCAAGTTTACACATGCTACAAGAGTGCTACAAGAAACTTTGTTTTTTCTATAGGAAACTCTGTTTTGGAGACAAATCAGCAAATGACCAAGTAAATAAAATTAAAATGGTATGAGAATTTATTTTTTAGTAATTAGGATGTAATAGGTATCCATTACATGTGGAATCACTCCAAAATACCCCTGTTCACATGTGCTAAAAAACAACAGAAATTTACTACTCTAAAAAATGGGAATTTAAGAACTAGTGAGCTAGTTAATCTATCAAATGTTGGACCTAATCAAGTGAAAATACAATGGGGTAATTTTTTTTATTAAATTTAAAATTATTATGACCTAATACAAGTGGAATAAAGTCAAATGGATATCATTAACCCCTTCTAATAAATAACATAAATTTACTACTATTTCGTTATAAGGCATTTCTAGAAATCTTTTATTCGTAAACTAGTAACCAAATCCAAGTAGATTAATGATTAACATGACCTTCCAAATTTATCCTAAAGATGAATAATGTTTTTGAACCTATAAAAAACCTGTAAAATAACTTACTTAACTCATTTAACTCAATCCTACAACAAGAAAAGAAACAATACTAAATACAAAAATATGCAAAATAGAAATAAGAGATGCATGTGAATAAGAAGTGAAAAGAACATAAATAAATTGTGTCAGTGGGCTCTGAGGATCCTAGGATGGCCAAGCCCAAGGAGGAATCAGAGTCCTATGGAAGAAACCAAGCCATAGAAGCTAAAAATGGTACCAATTTTCATTATTGAATTAGTCCAAGTACATCCCTGCAAGAAATGAAAATGAAGCTTCTAGAAAACAAGTTTTCTCCAAAATAAGACTAAAAAATACATTCATCTAGAGGTGAATTCAAAACGGTAATTATAAAAAATGATTTGGAAGCATTATCCTTGAAATCAGGAAGATTTCCCCTCCAAAATCTCTCAAATAGTGGATCTAGTTCCCAACACTAGGAGTTTGCAATAAATGACAGGGAACACATTCCTAGATTTTCTCAATCATCGGAGTTCCAAAATATCTCCATAATTTCTCAATTATTTGATGATAATTTCTTCATTTATTATCCAATATTGATCATCCATTAGTAGGGATAAAGTCCCTAAATTATCTCCTTCTCCAAATCTTCATAATCTCGCGAATATTCTCACAATATTCTACAAAAATAAATAATATTAGGCACAAATATACAATTATCTCTAAACCTTCCTAAGAACATATTAAAGCTTAAAAAAACATTATTAAGTTTATAAGGAGAGATTTAATATATATTTTATTATCCTAAGAAATGTTATATGGGCCTTAATTTATGTCTCATTTAGAGGCCCATCATACCACCCTACTGAAATTGTTACTCATCTTCTAAACAACCTATTATTCCTCCTTGCATTGTGGTTCTTCATGTATGCTGGGTTATTTCATTATATGTTTATTGGTCCATGTGAGGCTCCTCATGTTGATCTTCTTACAGGTGTTACATGTAGGTCCTAAGGTTTCTTTACTAGTGTGTTCATCCTCCTGGAGTTTTTTGGTGGTCCTTTTAAGCCATCTTTATCAACTTATCCTCATATTTTTACCTTCTTCTACCATGATAACTTTTGCTATAGGTGATGAAATCAAATTATGTTAAAGATCCATTTGAGGTATTGAATATATATTTCCAGCGATATAAGACACCTAAAATTTGATGACTTGTGGGGTGAGAAAATGATTTCACAAACTCATAGGACGTGTGGCAGGGCAATGTTCTAGATAGGTGTAACTCCAATTGCTCATATATCTCAAACTAGGAAACAAAATCAAATTCCTAAAAACACCCATTTGAGATAATAAAAAATAATTTCAAATGAGATATTTTTTACTCCCTAATATGATCTATGGAGATCATGGCCCCCCAAGATCTGAAAATTTGAAATGCTATATGATGCAGGCTAGGCCTGCAATACCAGGATCTTCATTAATAACGCATATCAACATGCTGCTTCGCTTTTACCCCAAATCAAAACTCAATTACAAAGCCAATTCATGCACCTTTTCAGATCAGATTTCAATTCATAATCAAAGGTCAAATGTACCCTTGACATTGTTTATTACACAATCATTTGCACATGCAAGCTCTTCAGCTTATATCCACACAAACCATGCTTTCATAACCCAAAGACTTGGATTGCATCCTCACTTTAATGCACATTTAAAAAAAACTTCATTTGAAAGTTCGCTCCAATCAATATTATGAAACAATCTACCTTTTTATTTTTGTGGGAATCACCCAACTCCCATCTTTCATTCTTATAACGCTGAAGTTCAAAATCAAAACTCAATAAAAAGATGCGCATTGCTATCACTGTCTGCCGGTCTCTGTTTTGAATTAGATATATGGAGTGATGTATTCTAATGTGAATCAAATTTTACAGCATCTCTTTCAATAACACCGAACCACATAAATTTACACGGGTTTAATACAATCAAGCTTACCTCCACAAAACACTTCTGCAAATTCACTCATCAACTCTGCCTGCACTCAAGTCGAAGTTCTTCTATTCCTTCATGCCCTGCGCCTTCAATTTCTGTCAAACATTGTTCAAATTAAATTCAACACAATCAGTCAATGTGTTCAACCTATACAACTTCTGCAATACAGCAATGGCGACTTCTACTTATGCAGATTGGCCACACACAATACTCCATTCATGATTTTATTGCGCCCTTTTTAAATCGACCTTTGAAATTTTATCTTCAACCCTGCAGATCGATTCTGCAATAACGGTATGTCATGTACTCCGTTTTTAGACTCTATCTTCCCACCGATATTCAGCTGTAGTAATCCGGAAAACTTAACAACTTAAAAAAAACCCCGATTTCTGATCATAATAGAACTGGTTTTCATAACTTCTGAATCGATTTAAATTACCTCTGTCAAGCACGATTGTACTTACCAACGCTGGAAATGTCATTCCATGAAACACCACAGATTTTTGCACCCTTTCCTTCAATTCACAATTTCTGGCATATTAGAACTGAACTTCAGCAAACTTCAACAGATTCAAATCACCACTGACAATAACCTGCGTTCTTAAATCGATTTCCACCTCTGCAATAACATGCGTCCTTCAATTTAAAACATTCAATCAATTTCTTCACGTGAAGCTGGAACCCAACAATTAAATTCATTTTTAGAATAACCAGTAATTGAAAAACGCATTACGTTTTCTTCATTTTAACTGAAACACAAATTTGAAGTCGAATTCTTCTACTCAACTGAGTCTGCGTTATGGATTACCCATCCATTGAGTTTAAAACCCTCGTATTCAGCATTCATTCTTTCAATTAGAATTCAACGCTGTATACAACACAATTTCAACATTTTTATTAACGCATTCACACATATTCATGTCTAGTTCAGCATCTTCCATAAAATCGATTCTCCAATTGGATATGCTGAAGCCACTCATTTGCCACGCTGTTAAAACTATGCCAATGCTATTTGAAACATAACAATTTTCAATTGAATTCCAACAGAGTTTCAAAACATAGCTCTGCGCACTTCTATATTTAGTTCCCAATTTCCACTGTACCTCATATTAACCAATCTGAATTTAAAATCGACTTCTAACAGAAATCTTTACTTAGAATGGCGCCCTTTGCAAATAGAGATTTTAATGCCATTTACCCTTAATGATTTGCATGGCAGTTTTCACACAAATAAATGTGATTTCACGCCCATCGATCATTAATTTAACAATGCTATGAACTTTAGGAAACAAATATACAATTTCTCAATCACCCAATGTATATAAACTGAAACAAAACAATGACTTACAACTTTTTACTGGCCAGATGTTTCAATGTCGTGGCCCTTTACAATTGCTGAAGGCTTACAGCCTTGCTGCTCAAGCCTACTCTCAATCTCACACTTCTCTCACAATCTCAATGTTGTTTTTCTCACAAATCCCCTTCCTATTTATACAATTTTTAAAAATCATTTAATTAAATGCTCAATCCCTTCAATTCCTCAACAAACCCCTAAATCTCTCAACATCCCTAAAGGATAGATCTTTATCCCTAAAATCCTTCAACTAATTAAATTCCCTCATATCCTTTTATTAAAGATATTTACAAAAATCCTCACCTTCTACTATTTTATTCAAATTAATTAATAAAATATTAAAAATTATCACACCCCCTCTTAACATATTTACAAAATAAAAAAACGCCCTTGATGCTCCTGCATCAGACTCCCCACGTAAGAAAATTCATGACCACCTGGTCATAAGTCTGGATACTTCCTCCTAGATCCCAAATTTTATTTTGTAATCTTTCTGTGCTAGTCAATTTCTTTACTGCTGTTGTTATCTACTGTTGTCTTCCAGGTTTCCATATTTTGTGTTGTAGTGCTCCACTTGCTCTGCCTTCCAAGTCTGCTACTGTCTTCCTCTTGTTGTCCCTCCTTTTCTTTCTTTCGGTTGTCTTTCTCTGGGATGTTTTTATCATTATCCTCCTTATCAACTCAATTTCTCTGTCCAGTATGTCCTCTGTCTGCTGATTGTTTCCATCTCTTGATTGTTGAACTCTTATTCTTGCTTGTTCTTCACTTGTTTTGATCACTTCCTTTTCACCCTTACTGCTGTTTTGCACCTTTTCTGTTGCTGCTACTATAAATGTTGCGGCCTCCCAAACTTCTTGTCCCTCTGCAACATTCCTTTGCTCATCATCTGCAATTTCTTTTTTATTATTATTTATGACAACTGCTTTGTCATCCTTTTTCAGCAATCTATCCTTAACATCCTTTAGTAGATGTTCTTCCTCTCCTTCTTCCATTTGGCTATCCACCTGTGCCAAATATGTTCCAGCATCTGCAACAACATCTTCAATCATAAGACAATCATTATAATAAAAAAAATAAGGCCTTTGTACCTCTTTTCCCTTTAGCAACACTTCAGTATGTTGCGTTGATTTCTCTTCTTCTGTCAGCATATCAGTATGCTGATCCAAACTCAAAGAACTCTTAAGACTGTCAGCTAGTCTTCCCTTCTCATCAACTATATCAAGGATGTCTTCCAGCATTTTTCCACTGTAGTGAACTGATTCTTTCCCAGCCTCTTCTTCAAAACTTTCATCTTCTGAAAGGTACTCTTTCACATCTTTGACAGCTTTAAAAGACTGTCTATCTTCTTCCAAACCTACAATCATACACAAATCATTAGTTTTAAAATCACAAGACCTTATGGTCTTATTTGATGCTTCAGTCATCAAGTCTTCGGGCTGCTTCGAATCATTCATATGATTCAACTCCTCTAGCTCTTCATCACTTTCAAAAATTAATGGTCCACTCTCTGGGTAACATATCGAAACTTCAACATCTTCCTCAGCATCTTCATTTTGCTGTAGCTCAACTCTTTCGAGCTTCTCTATCCTCTGTCTGGCATCAATAACATGTTCAAGTTCCCTTAGTTCATTTATCAACTGCATATTTACCTGATGATTCCACTTCTCTTGTAGCCTCTACCACTTCAGCTTCTTTCTCATGACATAACCATGCTTTTGGTCTACCTCATTTCTTTGCAACATCTCCATTAACACCTCAAGCTGAACTGCTATCTCAGCCTTCTCCCTCTCATATTCCTCTTTGCTTAATTGTCTCTGTATGCCAATTGCTTTGGCATCCTTCTTCTTTTGTCCTCTGCTGTGGTTTATTTCAGAACCTCTGTTACGACTGTCACTAGTCATCATCCTTTCCATCTCTATGAGTTCCTCACTCACTTTACTATGAGTTGCACTATAGCCTCTTCAGCAGCAAGTCCTGTCCTGCCGCCACTTACCTCACCAAGCTCTCCTCACTCAGTATTTTGGCAAGCAATTGGTTCTCTATCTCTGGAACCTCCTTTGAGCACTTCTCTTTGCTCTTCCTGGCTTCAACTCATCTGCATGTTCTAAAAACACAACTGTCCTCCTTTTCCAATCTCTATTGGAATTCCTCAAGGTTCTGCCACATCTATGTTTTCACTAAGAAACTTTCACCAGTTCCTCTTTATCTGTTAGCAATTCTAATCACATTGCCTTTTGGGAGTTGCAATAATACTTCAATGCAAAGACTACAATATTCAAATCCAAATAAAACCATAACATCTTACCTCCACGATCTCATCTGATCTTGTCCTTCCATTTACCTGTACTTCAATCTCATCATTCCTGCAATTCTGTCCAGCAAATCTTTATGCTTCCTCTGCACAAATTCACTGTCAATCAGATTTTAGAATCTGATCCTTTCTTCCAATCTTCCGGCTTTATCTGCAAACTTTAGCTGTCAGCAACAATTCCTTCCTCGCTGAGTTTCTTCCACTCAGAAATCAGTAACAGCTTCTTTCATTACTAACCCTTGATCTCTTTTGCTGAGATACTTCATTGCTGCAACCATCAATCCTCAATCCATTTATTTATCAGTAAAACTCAAATCAAAATTAAACAACACAATACCTGCACAATTCTTCATTCATTCAGTTGTACTCTGGTTGCTTGACTGTCAGATTAGAATCTGATCTCCCTTTCAGTCACTCATCACACATTCAAAAATACATTTCAGTTCAACAAACCTTCTTGTCCTCATTCAGAAAATAAACATTTTTCAATTCAACAGAACCTGGCTCCGATACCAAAATGATGCAAGCTAGGCCTGCAATACCAGGATCTTCAATAATAACGCATATCAACATGCTGCTCCGCTTTTACCCCAAATCAAAACTCAATTACAAAGCCAATTCATGCACCTTTTCAGATCAGATTTCAATTCACAATCAAAGGTCAAATGTACCCTTGACATTGTTTATTACACAATCATTTGCACATGCAAGCTCTTCAGCTTATATCCACATAAACCATGCTTTTCATAACTGAGAACTTGGATTGCATATCACTTTAATGCACATTTAAGAAAACTTCTGTTGAGGTTAGCTCAATCAATATTATGAAACAATCTACCTTTTTCTTTTTGTGGGAATCACCCAACTCCCATCTTTCATTCTTATAATGCTGAAGTTCAAAATCAAAACTCAATAAAAATATGCGCCTTGCTATCACTGTCCGCCTGTCTCTATTTTGAATTAGATATATGGAGTGATGTATTCTAATGTGAATCAACTTTTACATCATCTCTTCAATAACTTGCGAATCACGTAAATTTACCACGGGTTTTAATACAATCAAGCTTACCTCCACCGGCAACCATAGGTATTCACTCATCAACTCTTCTGCCTCAATTCGTTGTTATTCGCTTCGCTACCTATTGTTCATCCGCTTCAGGTGTTCAATTAATTCAACACAATCAATCAATGTGTTCAACCTACTTCGCTTCTGCAATGTGACAATGGCAACACCTGCTTATCGCAGTTATTTTACACAATACTCCATTCATGATTTTATTGCGCCCTTTTTAAATCGACCTTTGAAATTACATCTTCAACCCTGCAGATCGATTCTGCAATAACAGTATGTCATGTACTCCGTTTTTAGACTCTATCTTCCCACCGATATTCAGATGTAGTAATCCGGAAAACTTAACAACTTAAAAAAAAACCCGATTTCTGATCATAATAGAACTGGTTTTCATAACTTCTGAATCGATTTAACTTACCTCTGTCAAGCACGATTGTACTTACCAACGCTGGAAATGTCATTCCATGAAACACCACAGATTTATGCACCCTTTAATTCACGATTTCTGGCATATTAGAACTGAACTTCAGCAAACTTCAACAGATTCAAATCACCACTGACAATAACCTGCGTTCTTAAATCGATTTCCACCTCTGCAATAACATGCATCCTTCAATTTAAAACATTCAATCAATTTCTTCACGTGAAGCTGGAACCCAACAATTAAATTCATTTTAGAATAACCAGTAACTAAAAAACTCATTACGTTTTCTTCATTTTAACTGAAACACAAATCTGAAGTCGAATTCTTCTACTCAACTGAGTCTGCGTTATGGATTACCCATCCATTGAATTTAAAACCCTCGTATTCAGCATTCATTCTTTCAATTAGAATTCAACACTGTATACAACACAATTTCAACATTTTATTAACGCATTCACACATATTCATCTCCAGTTCAGCGTCTTCCATAAAATCGATTCTCCAATTGGATATGCCGAAGCCACTCATTTGCCACGCTGTTAAAACTATGCCAATGCTATTTGAAACATAACAATTTTCAATCGAATTCCAACAGAATTTCAAAACATAGCTCTGCGCACTTCTATATTCAGTTCCCAATTTCCACTGTACCTCATATTAACCAATCTGAATTTGAAATCGACTTCCAACAGAAATATTTACTTAGAATGGCGCCCTTTAAAAATAGAGATTTTAATGCCATTTACCCTTAATGATTTGCATGGCAGTTTTCACACAAATAAATGTGATTTCAAGCCCATCGATCATTAATTTAACAATGCTATAAACTTCAGGAAACAAATATACAATTTCTCAATCACCCAATGTATATAAACTGAAAAAAAACAATGACTTACAAATTTTTACTAGCCAGATGTTTCAATGCCGTGGCCCTTTACAATTGCTGAAGGCTTACAGCCTTGCTGCTCAAGCCTACTCTCAATCTCACACTTCTCTCACAATCTCAATGTTGTTTTTCTCACAAATCCCCTTCCTATTTATACAATTTTTAAAAATCATTTAATTAAATGCTCAATCCCTTCAATTCCTCAACAAACCCCTAAATCTCTCAACATCCCTAAAGGATAGATCTTTATCCCTAAAATCCTTCAACTAATTAAATTCCCTCATATCCTTTTATTAAAGATATTTACAAAAATCCTCACCTTATCCTATTTTATTCAAATTAATTAATAAAATATTAAAAATTATCACACCCCCTCTTAACATATTTACAAAATAAAAAAACGCCCTTGATGCTCCTGCATCACTATAAAAATGATAGAACATGCTGTAAATAAAGCTACAAAGAATTTTTTTATTAAAATAGAGAATAGCTATAAAAGCTACATTGTGGTGGACCATCTGTCCTTCTACAAAATGTGTCTTGTTACTTATAGAATTTTTTGTTACAATATCACAGGTAAATTCCATTAGTGAATATCACTTACAATACCATGGGTAAATACCATGAGAGATTGAATACCATTGGTGGATGACACTTATAATACCATGAGTAATTTCCATGGTGGATGAATAACATGGGTCGATGCCATTTACAATACCATGGGTAAATTCCATGGGTGGATGGATAACATGGGTGGATGATGAATACCATGGGTGGATGCCATTTTCCATTTAGATCATTCCACCCTCCTTAAGAAGCAATGGACCCCCTTGCATGAATTTCCCTCCTGAGAAGCCTTTGTTGAATATCAAGAGCCACTGAAGGTAAGGTTTTTGTGTGGTTAACACATAATCATGATGAACGAAGATCCAAGGATAGAGATACCCTGTAATGCTTGTTACCAACTGTAATACTTACAGTTTGAGGCCTAGAAAATGGACTTCGATGAAATGTGGGTTTGTGGATGGCCCATCACCCTGACAAACATAAATTCTAGGATAGAGATACCATGTAATGCTTATGAGAAACAGTGATGCTAATAGTGTGTGGCCTAGAAAATAGAATTCGATGAAGTGTGGGTTTGTGGATGACCCAAAACCATGACAAATGAAGATCCGAGAATAGATATACCCTGTTATGCGTGTGACCAATTGTGATACTCACAGTGTGCGACCTAGAAAATGGACTTAGATGAGAAGGATTTTTGTGTTTGACCCATAATCGTGATGTTGATTGTTGATGAAGTAGTAGGTGCCTACATAGCATGGGGTGGGAAGGAACGTCACCAAATAACCCAGGCTGAATGTTGATATGCTGAAACTGATGAATGTGAAGTAGGTGCCTATTAAAGCGAGGTGGGAGAGCAGATTTCTAAAGAGAACCGGCTCTAAATGCTCCTCCTGTTTCAAAATTGGCATAACTCAGTCAATATAACTCAGAATAGTTTTTATAAACTATTGTTTGGAAATAGAATGATCATTCTGCATCTTCCCATGTGTTTTAAATCACTATCTGGGGACTCTAGACTCTCTGATTCACACAGGAATTGTCCCACTATCACAAAATTTATGAAAAAGTAGTTGATTTTAAATCATCGATAACTACCTCGTCCTGAATCCAATTTGATCGATTTTTTTTTTTGAAATCGAGTGATTTTTCAAGGGGATCTCATATCTATAATCATTTATCTAAAATTTTGCACTAAAAACTGCAAAAAAATGATAGGAGAGTCGCCATCCACAAATTGTGGTCAGAAAAATTTCTGCAACGCTAACGATTTTAAATCAGTGATATCTTCCTCATCCGGACTCTGATTCAATTGATATTTTTTTTGAATTTGAGTATCGTTTCGCACGGAATCCAGATATATTATTTTTTCTATTTTTTTTTCATATCATCTCTGCAAACTCTCCACGTAAAAATTCCTGCAAAAAATGAGAAAAACAAAAAATCTTCTTGCTTTTCCCAAGAAAATGCTCCGCGGAGGTCGTGGAACTTTCATGGAGTTTTCTAAATATGGATGAAAAAATTTGAAATTGAAATATTATTGAAACCCACATTCCCATGGATTCATAACTTGAATCTGATACCATTGATCTGCATTAGGGTAGGAGGCCTCCAAGATTTGAAAAATTGAAATGCCGGAAGAAAGGAAAGAACATATCATAGGTAAAACGACAAATAATTTTTTATTAAAACAAAGAATAACTGTAGAAGCTACATTTTGGTGGACCATATTTCCTTTAGAAAATGAAAATTGTTATTTATAGCCTTCTTTTTGTTACAATACCACAGATAAATTCCATGGGTGGGTAAATTCCATGGGTGAATATCACTTAAAATACCATGGGTAGATTCCACTTACAATACCATGGGTCAATTCCACGGGTGGATGAATACCATGGGTCGATTCCATTTACAATACCATGGATAAATTACATGGGTGGATGGATAACATGGGTGGATGAATACTATGGGTGGATGCCATTTTTTATTCGGATCAAAATGGTTTATGGAGGTTAGGGATGGAGTGATGGAATGATTGGAGTGATGGAGAGGTGAGGGGAGAGGTCCCATGCCAAGGTATAGGTGATATATATGCTAATGGTGAAACATAGGGTTTAGGGAGTGAATCCTTGCACATGGAGTGAAGTGAGAGTTAGGAGTGGTAGGTATAGGAAAAAAATAAATTATCATGCTCTCATGCTCTTTTTGAAGTATAGAAACCTTTTAGAGAGATATTTTCCTTGAAAATAAGCTTCTTGTAGCATTTAAAGGGTTTCCTGTACTGCTATAAGAATCCTGTAGCTACTAGGAATTTCCTGTAGCAATTACAGTTAGGAGTAAAAATGGAATTTTATGCCTACTCGAAAGGTGAAATGAGTGAATGGGTGCATGATGGAGTTTTCCATGGAGTGTATAAGCAGAGGAGAGAGACAAGAGAGGAGGAAAACCACCTTTGATCAACAAAATTTTTCCTATAGAAATTGTTTTTTTCTTGTAGCATAGTTTGTGCCTATAAAGACCCTATTTCCCATGCCAAGAGGTGGTGGGTCCTGTTGGAAATTGGATAAACCAAAACTCCCCGTGTGTTTCGTGACATGGACTAACCGCCTCTCATGGATCCTTATCTCTGGCGATGCGATCGTTGACTAACACCTGTGGGTTTTGGTCTAACGACAATCGTGATTCCCAACAAGTGGTATCAGAGCGTAGGTCACGAGTTCGATACACACCCGGCTCGCGTTGGGGGGGATATTGTTGGAAATTGGATAAACCAACACTCCCTGTGTGTTTCGTGACATGGACTAACCACCTCTCATGGATCCTTATCTCTGGCGATGCGATCGTTGACTAACACCTGCGGGTTTTGTTCTAACAACAATCGTGATTCCCAACAGGTCCACCTTTTATTTTTTTCTTTTTTTTTTCAAATTTTTCTTTTGTTTTTTCAATTTTTTTCTCCTTTTTTCATTTTATTTTTATTTTTATTTTCATTGTATGCAAAATAAACTCAGATTTTTGTTTCTGTTAATTGATTTCACCCTCATTTACCCTTTGGAACTCCTTGCTTCCATCACAACTAAATTCTTACTACCCACTTTCTCAAGCCCTATTTATTTTTGTCTTGAACCTCTCCCACATGTGTGTTTGTGTGTTGGTGGAAAAGTGAAGATGGTTGCTAGATAAGGCCGGGGTTGCTCTGCTACTGCTTTTGGCTATAAAATAAATTTCCTTATCAAAATTTTAATGCTTCCTTAAGATAGAATAGATTCAAAGAAAGGTTTATATTATTTCATACCTGGTGATGGGGAAGAGTGTGTTAAGGCTAATAAGTATTAGTGTTGTCTTGGGATAATTATATGAAGGAAATATGAGTTTTTGCAAAAAAAAAAAAAAAAAAAAAAAAAAATTGTCACAAAAGTAACAGTGTAGGGTTTGAGTGAAAAATCATTGTGCTTGAGATAGAGAAGTGATGAGAAGGTGGCAAGAAATGGTGGGAAGAATTTCCTAATTTAATTTTTACACATCAAGCCTTTGTGATTGTTTTTTTGTCCTCAATCCACCTGCATGTAGCTTGTTGGAACTTCCTGTAGCAAATATAGAGTTTCCTATAGCAGTTCAGGACAACCCCTTGTAGCAGAATTGTTTTATCCATATATTTGAAATGGTAGAATGGATTGACATGATTTTTTTTAATCATATTACTATCATCCTTATGCACCTCCCCATAAAACATCTCGGCCACTGGATGCACGAATCTCGCCAAAAATTAAAAATGGTTATAGGTGATGGAGGTTGATGTCTCACAAAATGTGCACCAGAATGTGCTAAAATTTCTTGAGCATGTTACCATCATATATATTCATATCCCCATGAAAAGTTTTAGGAAAGTGATGCATATTTTTTTTATATATAATAAAAACAATTTTTTGCTAAAACCTAGGACTTTCCTGTAGCAAAAACATGGTTTCATGTAGCATTTAAGGACAACAAGGAAAATGAATGAGAAAAGGTTGGAAACGATGGGTGGATTTTGGAAATGGATGAGGGTGATGGATTTGCATGACCTAGGTCCTTTCGGAGCATCTGAGCAAAGGAGGAGGAATTCCAAATTTGACTTCCTTTGACTAGGGTTTAGACCAATTTTTTCTTTTGGTGCCAATTTGTTTTTTTTTCTTCTTGCAAAGGTTGGAGAGCACCTGCATTCATTAGAGAGAGATACATGGAGAAAATACATTTTTTCACTTTTTTTTTTTCTTCTTTAGGTGTACTAGCTGCCTTAATGAGGTTTTCAATTAGTGGGCCTGCCTAGGTGCCTCAAAGGAGGTTTTCACATAGGATCTTTTATTTCTCTTCTTAATTTCTCTTTTTTTCAACCCATTGACTGCCTCATGGATGTTTTCAATTAGTGAGACAATATTAGGCACCTAAAAAGAGGTTTTCACCTTGATATTTTATTCTTTTTTATTTTTTATCTTTTTTTATTTTTTTATTTTTTATATCCTACTCTACTTGAAAAAACAAAACCTATTTCAAGTATAGGAATACTTCCTATGGAGCCATGTGCACATCAAGATGAAAGATAAAATCATGTGTACACTTGAAATACATGATTTTACATGTACCTGAATATGAGAGATGAATTTCTTTGACTGAGATTGTATCAAGTACTGTTGAAGACGAGTGTGTTGTTGCAACTTAATGACTGTCTGGAACCATATTTCAATATAGTTGTGATACCCCTAGTCCACTTGCTAATTTGGATAATCTTGGATATCCTCTTCTACCATGACATTCAAATATTCCTCTTTTTAATTATTATTCTCTTGAACACATGGAGGACCTGAAGGTAAATATGAGGGAATCCTCTCAGTCTCTGATTCTGATGTCTTCTCTCCATAAAGTGCAACCCATTAATATTTTATCTCCTCATTTGAATATTCTTCTTCTGGATGTTGTCCTTCAATGACATCAAGAGAATATATATTTTTCAATACCTTTCTTGAACTAAGATGAATACCATTTAGATGAAGAGGAGATGTTTCGAAATTTTGTACCTCAACATTGTAAGTGGTTTGAGTTACTTCTTTGTGTGTGTTTGGAAATGGTGGTACATGTAGTTGAGTGGGAGTGGATCTATGAGATGGATGTGGTTGAGGTTGAGGTTGTGGTTGTGGTGGTGGTGGATGGTAGGGATAGCTTGGAATTGGGTATGGAGGATATTGGGGAAAATATTGAGGATGATGTGGATTTACCCCATAATGTTCTTGACATCCTTGTTGCCAATAATGGTTTTGGGGTTGACATGGTGAAGGTTGCCAAGGAGGGAGTGTCTTTCAATTATTTTGAGATGGATGTGAATAAGCTTGAAATTGTGAAGTAGGTCCTTGTATCATATCAATTTGACTAGGTTTCAATGGTCTTCTTGGAGCTACATAACATAGCTTCTTTGGTGATTGAATTTCTCCATTGTATTCTTGGTAAAATTCCTTAAACCTTGGTAATGATGGATAATAATTAGTATAATATGATTATGAATGGATAACAAAAATATCAACGTCTTCATTTTTCTCATTTCACATTCTTAACATTTCTACTAGTTCACTTAGATTGCTAAGAATTTTTGTGTTAAAGTTATCAAGAAAATTTCGAAGTTCATCTTGACTTACCAATGTTGATGTTGTTTTACTTATTCTTTCCCTTCCTCTCGATATTTTCTTGCATGTTTCAGAAATTTCTTCAAATGATAATTGGTATACATCTACTTTACTCATGAGAACAAGGAGATCAATCCACTCATCCCTAATTTTTCTAAGTAAGAGGATTTTTAGTGTGTCAAATCCTAAATGATGTAATTTTTCCCTCTTAACATTATACATGAACCTCTCAATTAGATCTTCAAGGCTCACAGATTTTTTTTTATTCATTCTAAATATGTCTTCTTTAATATCATGATATTTATATTTCTCTAGAAATATCCTCTGCATATCATTCCATGACCTTATTGAATTAGTACCTAAAATCATGAACCATTTAAGAGCTCTATCCTTCAATGTTGCAGGAAGAAATCTCAATTTTGTAGTGTGTGACAAGTAGCCATAAGATCTACAAATTATTTCAAATTCAAAGAGAAAGGTTTCTGGATCCTCTGACCTCATGCCCTGGAAGTTGGGAAGGAAATATGGAGGGATGTTCTTCATATTCACACTGACATTAGTATCTTTAATGGGAAATCCAAGAGGATCTTCTTCATTGTCACCATCTCCATCAATTTCTTCTACCATCTCTTCCATATCTTCTTCTTCTACCTGCAAAAGTGGATGGTGATTGGTTATTATTGAACCACATGATTAAATAAGGGGGGTTAGTGTTGGAGAAGTATTTTTAAATATTTTTTGAATAAGAATGGTAATGAAATGCACTTTTCTATTTTGAAATGAAATATGTCTAATGATCTATATATATATATATATATATATATATATATATATATATATATATATATTAGAAAGAAAAGAAATGAATAAAATAGGGATGAAAAAAATACATAATTTGACACCTCCCCTACAATGGTGCCAAGAAGTGATGAGCCTCAATATTGCAACAAGAATGCTACAACTACCGAGGCTACAAACTCTAATTATCAACCTAGGGTTCGTAAAAACTTAAGAGGTATCGACATTATATGTGTAGCATACAATGTATCCTTATTTTGATGATCTGATGTAATGGAATGAATGTCATGAAATTAAAGCCTAAACTAATAGCATAAATGGAAGTGTTTCTTTGAAAATAAATTAATCGTAGGAAAGAACAACAATTTGTAATTGAAATCCTAAGAGCACGAATTCAAATAATAATTCCTAATCTAATTTGTGAAAATGAATGTCCTAAGTGGTGTTTATTCTTTCTAAATAATGTAATTAGGTCTTAGGGGTCAGGATTCAAACCTAAGAGAAAAAAACCAACATTTTGGAGAAAATATGGTCGAGTTTACACATGCTACAAGAGTACTACAGGAAACTCCATTTTTTCTATAGGAAAGTTTGTTTTAGAAATAACTCACTGAATTATAAGTAAATAAAATTCAAATGGGATGGGAATTTTTATTATTATTGTTAATTATGATGTCTTTCATCTCCATTCCAAGTGGAATCACTCCAAAATACCCTTTTTCACATGTGCTAAAAAATAACAGAAATTTACTTCTCTAAAATCTAGAAGTTCAAGAACTAGTGAGCTAGTTAATCTATAAAATGTCTTAGCTAGTAAAGTGAAAATGAAATGGGGTTAATTTTGTTATTAATTTTAACATTATTATGACCTAATACAATTGGAATCAATTCAAATGGAACTCATTAAACCCTTCTAAAAAATAGCAAAATTTTACTACTATTTCTTTGCACGACATTTCCAGAAATCCTATATTCATGAACTCGTAACCAAACCCAAGTAGCTTAATGATTAAGATGACCTTAAAAATTTATTATAACGATGAATAATACTTTTTAACTTGCAAAAAAGCTACAAAATAACTCACTTAAATCATTTAACTCAATCCTACAACAGGAAAAGAAACAATACTAAATATAGAAATATGCAAAACAAAAATAAGAGATGGATGTGAACAAGAAGTGAAAAGAACATAAAGAAATTGTGAAAGAGGGATCTGAGACTCCTAGGATGGCCAATCCAAAGGAGTACTAAAATTCCCATGGAAGAAACCAAGCCTTAAAAGTTAAAAATGGCACCAATCTTCATTATTGAATTAGTTCAAGTAAATTTGTGCAATAAATGGAAATGGAGCTTTCAGAATACAAGTTTTCTCCAAATAAGACTAAACAATACATTCTCCTAGAGGCTAATTCGAATTGGTACTTATAAAAAATGACTAGGAAGCATTCTCCTTAAAAGTGGAAAGCTTTCCCCTACAAAATCCCTCAAATAGTGGATCTGGTTCCCAACAGTAGAAGTTTGTAGTAAATGACAGGGAACACATTCCTAGATTTTCTCAATCATCAGAGTTCCAAAATCTCTCCATAATTTCTGAATTATTTCATGATATTTTGTTCATTTTTTCTCCAGTATTGATCCTCCAGTAGTAGGGAGAAAGTCCCTAAATTATATCCTTCTCCAAATCTTCATAATCTGTCCAATATTCTCACAATATGCTTTAAAAATAAATAATATTAAGCACAAATATGCAATTATCTCTAAACCTTCCTAAGAACATATTAAATCATAAAATAACATTAATAAGTGTATAAGGAGAGATTTAATATTTCTTTTATGTGCCTAAGAAAGGTTATATCGGCCTTAATTTATGTTTAGAGGCCTGTTGAGTCCCGAATTTGCATCTTTTCCATACACTTTTCCATACCTTTTTCACTCACCTAAACCTCCAAAATTGTCAATATCATGTGCAAAAGGGTATCTAACATGGTTTTTAATTATGTTTTTGTGTTTTCTATTTGATCTAGATTTTGTTCATACAGTTGCGGAAACTTGCCACTTTCCGCAGCTATTTTGTGGAACTATATGCTACAGGTGTCTACAAGGGAAACGAGCCACATGGGCAAGCTAGGAATGACGTGGACATGGTTCGTGTCCTACTGGTTCAAGCAAATTCGTCCAAAGAAGCCGCGGTCAAAGCCGTCCACGTGGAAGTCAACTATGGAGTTTCATGTCGGCCGGACTCTGTTTCGTGGCAAATAAACATCCATACGGCCGTTTCTAAGCTTGCGGAGGTTAAATCGACATATGTGCAGAGCTCTGGAGTTGAATTCAAGCATCCACCTTCCGTAGATTCACTTTCCAACACGGCCATACTCCTATATCCGTGGACGTAGTGGTCTACGTGCTCTCTGCCATCATGAACTTTAGGAGACAGTTACAGTTTATTGTTATATATAGAGCGTTTGCATACGCACATAAAGTTAGTTGCTAGTTGTTAGTTGTTAGTTGATAGTTGATGTTCGTGAAAGTACTCTGTTATCTGTTAGTTTGCTTTGTAGTGATTACGCTGCCCTTGAGCCGTAACACTACCAATCTGTAATGAACTGCTTTTTAATGTGAGAAGACTCTGTTTTTCAACTTAATTCGTGTTTGAGGATCGTTACCAAGGCTGTGTAGAGGGCCCATGCTCAGCTAAGCTTTTGTGTATTAGTGTACATTTCTCATTTCATTTCTTTTAAAAGTCATTGTATCATAATCCATCCATATGTTCATACTTTGTAGTTGTTTCATTTCTGTTTATACATTTCCATAATTTCCATTTCATTTCTGTCTTTCATGTTTTTATGATTGTTAATCAATGATCAGTTTTCTTGTGCAGGTTTTAGGTAGACAGCCCGGGCATTTTTATAGCATTTTGACTAATGACATGAAACTAACATTGTTCTGCTGCTAGTTTTCTTTTCATAGCTTTTGTTTAACTTCGGTCTTGCTTTGTACATTTCATTTTTGCTTATCTGATTCAGTAGTTAAACTTAAATATATTAAGCTGCTCATAGCGTCTTCAGTTGCCTCCGAAAGCCACAGCTGGACTGATGGTGAGGGACTGCATTATGAAATGTGTAGTTTAGTATTAGTTTCTTTTCTGCAAATTTAGATATATTAAATCATGCATGACATCTTTGGTTGCCTCCGAAATCCACAGCTGGACTGATGGCGAGGGATTGAATCATGAGTGTATGGTTTAGTATTAGTTTACTTTCTGCAAATTAAATATCAGTTACACATGTTGTTTATGATTACTTCCGAAAGTCATAGCTGGTCTAATGATGAAGAGTCAGAAAATGAATTGATGTAATCTGATTTAGATTTATTTTGTTGCAATTTTGAATTTCCATAAGCATAGTTTCTTTTGTGTTTAGTTGGCAGCAAGAATAGTTTGGTTTTCATGTTCACTAGTTTACTGTTTTGATTCATTAGATTAGCAACACCTTTTCATTTCAGCAGTACACTTTTACTTTCTTTCAAGTCTTGTCATTGTAATTTTCAATTTGCTTTTTAAAGTTTCAAGTTGGTAAATCATTATAGGGGATATCACTTCCTTGAACAAATATAACCAAACTTGTTTTCATTTTAGAATTTCCATTTCACCTTAGAAAAACCAAAAACGACAAAAATTTAAGAAATAGGTTATCTTGCACATATAGTGCACCGCACTTCATCAGCTTACGATTCCCGGATTGACAAATTAAATGCAGCAATTTAGGACACACTAAATTGACGAAACATTTTGGCGCCGTTGCCGGGGAAGTGTAACTAGGTAGCCAATTTCTTTAAAAAAAAAACATAAAATCATAAAAGAAGGGAAAACTTGATAACTTCTTGAAGTATGCTCTCCTCTTGCACCTAGTGTGATCTGGAGGATCAGAAAAGAGAGTTATTGTTTTAGTAATTTCTTAAGTATGCTCTCTTCTTGCACCTAGTGTGATCTGGAAGATCAGAAAGAGAATTATTAGCCCAACTTTTTAAAAAATAAAAAAATGACATGCATAGAGCAAGAGATTCTAGGGGAAGGTTTATAGCTAAAGCCAAGAGTTCGATTTTCATAACTCCATCTTCTTCAAGGCATAGACCAGATTCACCAACATCTACCCCTAGCCTTAAGATTTTTGGAAGTCAAAGAACAGCTGAATTAGAGGATTCTCCTATACCACCTACTAAAACCCACTTAGAAAACAAAGAAACTTTCTCTCATCCTTCCTTGGTAGAAGAACTAGAGGACTATAAGGACTCTAAAGAAACTATCATGGCGGAGGAAGTAATAAATAGAGGTGGAGGTAGAAGAGGAGGAGATAATGGAGATAACAATGGTGAAGGAAATGATGGTAGAAATAGGGACAATTTGCTTGGATTCCCTATAGTTGATGAGGAAACTCATGCAACAATGAAAAATATTTCACCATCTGTTCTCCCTAATTTTTATGGATTGCGAAGTGAAGATCTTGAAACATTTCTGTTTGAGTTTGAAGTTGTGTGCCGAACTTATGACTATATGGAAGATTCTCAAAAACTCAAACTGTTTCCTTCAACTTTGAAGGGATCTGCTTTGAAATGGTTCATGGGATTAGCCACTCAATCTATAAGGACTTGGAATGATATGAAACAAACATTTTTGGATAGATACTTGGACTATTGTATGCCCACCAATCATAAGGATGAGGTATTCAAAATGATGCAAAAAGAAGATGAAAATTTGGAAGACTTAATTGAAAGATTTCAATACAACTTGAAAAAAGCAAAGATGAGCAACTTAGATAATGAAACCTTGAAAGCCCTCCTATT
This sequence comes from Pinus albicaulis, assembly GCA_034641835.2. Classification (NCBI taxonomy): domain Eukaryota; kingdom Viridiplantae; phylum Streptophyta; class Pinopsida; order Pinales; family Pinaceae; genus Pinus; species Pinus albicaulis. The sequence goes on from CM076580.1 coordinate 795,609,395, forward strand.
AAAAGCCATTAGAGATGAATGGATAGACATTTTAAACATGATGGGGAAAGGAGACATTTCTCAACTCCCATTTCGTGATATAACAGAACTATGTATCCATCTCTCAAGAGGAAAATCTAAAACTAGAAAAGGGCCTAGGGATTCTTCTCTTATTAGGGCTAACAAATCTGCAACTGGATCAGTAAGTAGGGCAGAGATTGGTAATATGCTTGATGAGTTCAAAACTGATATCTTAGGGAGCCTTTGTGAACAACTAGACACCCTTAAAATCCAAAACAAGCAGAAAGCAGAAACAGATGCTTTAGCCATCTTTTTTCCGAAATGTAGGAAGAAACATGCTTTAAGGGAATGTCCCTTGGATGCAAAAGTTGTAGAAACATGTATGATTTGCTCAGAAAATCATGAGATCAAGGATTGTCCTTCAATCCCTGGACTCAAAGTTGTTTTTCAAGAAGATCCAAATTCAGTAGAATCTCTCTGTTTTGTCGCAAGGAGACCTTGGCAGGGACAACAATCTCAAGGGTTTAGTAACCCTATGAATCTTCAAACCCCACCAAATTGGACTCCTTGGCAACAATCTTGGCCCCAACATCAAAATTCATATCAGCCATGGGTACAAGGGATGCAAAATCCTTATGGGAGATTTGCTCAATTCTATCAATATCCTCCATCTTTTCAAAATCAAGAAGCTCCACAATTTCCAAGCCAAAATCCACAACTTTCATTGCCATTTCCACAACAACAACCTTCTCAAAAAAATACAAATCCTCAACTCATGCTCCCATACCAAAAGAAGACAAATCAACTTCCAGCTCAGCCATTGCCAAATCCTAACAATAAGAATCCTCAAACTACTTATATGGTAGAAGGACAACAATTTCCTACCTATATGATTGTTCCTCTCAACGATGTACAACTCAGATCTGGTAGAGTCTTAGAAAAACCTTCTATAAACATTCAAGAGCAAGATACCTCTGAAGAGGACTCTCTTCAAGTCAATAAGGGTTCTGAGGAAGAATCTCTTCAAAATTCAAAAATTCAAAAAGAAAAAGAAAAGCTAACATCCAAAACTCCTATAGTTGAGCAACCTGTATCTTCATCTACACCTCCTTTTCCGGAAAGACTACAAATTGATAAGGGGGTGGAAAAACAAATCTTGTTGCCTAACTATGACTTTCTAGATGAATTGAAGAATGTTTGTATCAAGATTCCATTACTACAAGCCATTCGAGAAATTCCTATTCTAGCAAAAACCATAAAGGAGTTGAGTTTCAAAAGACCAGGAAGGAAACTAAAAGACACAAGAAGAATCCACCTGGTAGGAAAGATTGCAGACATTATGATGGGAAAAATTACTATGCAGAAGTTTGTAGATCCAGGAAGTCCAATTGTCAAGACACATATAAATGGGATAGAAATTCCAAACACATTGATTGACTTAGGGGCTGCTATCAACATTATGAGTAGACAGACTATGGAACAGTTAAAACTTCCTAACCTTCTTTTTACACCTACTTTATTGCAACTTGCAGATCGATCGGTTATTAAACCAGATGGTGTATTAGAAGATATTTCAGTCTCCTTAGATTCTTGGGAATATCCATTAGACTTTATGATTTTGACTCCCAAAAGTAATCTAGGAGGACATCCACTTATCTTAGGAAGACCTTGGCTGGCCACAGCTGATGCTTTTATTAGTTGTAGATCTGGAGACATGTACATTTCTAATGGTAATTCGACAAAGAAATTCAATTTGTATCCTCCAGCAAGAGCAATTACAGAAATAGGAGATAATGAATGGGTCGATGATGAGAACACTATACAACTTATCTTTACCATTTCTGAAATTAGTGAGGATAGTCAAATTCTGAACACATTAGAAATTTTTGAGATAACTTCAGAATATGACCCCACACAATTTCAGTTGGAATCTGACATAGAATATTTATCATCAAGACAAATGTCTCTCTACTCTATGGAAGATTTTGGTAATTCTGCTTTTGAGATTTTTCCAGAAAAGACATTGAATATCAACAAACATCTGGAGAAGTCACAACAAGAAGAACTAACCAGAATCTTGCAAAAACATTCTACTGCATTTGCATGGGAGTATACTGACATGAATGGTATTGATCCTAAGACTTGCATCCATCATATCTATATTGAGGAAAACAGTAGACCAATCAGACAACCTCAAAGAAGGATGAATCCAAATCTTAGGGAGATAGTGAAAGAAGAACTCCAAAAACTTCTCAATGTAAACTTCATTTATCCAATTTCAGATAGCCGATGGGTTTCTCCTTTGGTTATAGTACCTAAAAATAATGGTAAATGGAGGGTATGCATTGATTACAGGGAATTGAACAAAGCAACTTTGAAGGATCACTTTCCTTTGCCTTTTATTGATCAGGTATTAGATACATTAGCAGGTAAAAAGTACTTTTCATTTTTGGATGGTTTTAGTGGCTATAATCAAATACAGGTAGCACCTGAAGATCAAGATAAGACCACATTTACTTGTCCATGGGGAACTTTTTCCTACCAAGTGCTTCCTTTTGGGTTATGTAATGCACCAGCAACATTCCAAAGAGCAGTACTAGGAATTTTTTCTGATCTAATCCATGATTGTGTAGAGGTTTATATGGATGATTTTACAGTTTATGGTAATTCATTTGAAGGGGCATTAGAAAATTTGGAAAAAGTTCTTATAAGATGTAAAGAAACAAACCTTTCATTAAGCCATGAAAAATGCTTTATGATGTTTACTGAAGGGATTGTTTTAGGACATCATATTTCGGGAGATGGGATTAAGGTTGATAGATCAAAAGTTGAAGTCATCTCCAAGTTGCCTATTCCAAATTGTCAAAGAGATGTTAGAAGTTTTCTAGGATTTACTGGTTATTATAGAATATTTATAGAAAACTTCACTAAAATAGCATCTCCACTCTTCAGGTTGCTTACAAAAGACTGTGAATTTAAATGGGATCCTGATTGTCAATCAGCTTTTGAAACTTTGAAAACAAGAATATCTGAAACACCTATCTTGAGAGGACCAAATTGGAAACTTCCTTTCCATATTTCTACAGATGCTTCAGATACAGCTCTTGGAGCTGTGTTGGGTCAAAAAGATTTAATTCCTTATGCCATTTATTACACCAGTAAAAATTTGACTCCCACAGAGTTGAATTATACTGTGACTGAAAAAGAATTTTTAGCTGTTGTTCATGAAATTAATAAGTTTAGACATTACATAACAGGCTATGAAACTTTTATTCATACTGACCATTCTGCAATTAGATATTTAATGAACAAACCTGTTACTAATGGCAGAGTGAAAAGATGGCTTTTACTTTTGCAAGAATTCAATATTACTGTGTTGGATAGACCAGGAAAACAGAATACAGTAGCTGATTTCTTGTCTAGAATTCAGAATACTAAAGAAGATTCTCCTGTAGAAGATAAGTTTCCTGATGAATATTTGTTTGCAGTAACTATTAAGACCCCTTGGTATGCAGATATTGCTAACTATTTGGTTACAGGGAAACTACCTTCACATTTATTTCCAAGAGAAAAACGAAAAATTATTCGGGAGAGTTCAAGATATTCATGGATTTCTAACGAATTGTTTAAAACAGGGCCAGATCTTGTGATCAGAAGATGTGTCAGGGAAGATGAAATGCCTGATATTCTTAATGCATGTCATGATGAACCATGCGGCGGACACTTTGCGGACAAAAGGACGGCCTATAAAATCCTTTCCTTGGGATATTATTGGCCTTCTCTATTCAAAGATGCAAAACAATATGTCAAAAGGTGTGATAGCTGCCAAAGAGTAGGGAAACCTACCCTTTCAAATGAAATGCCATTGCAAACACAGGTACTCATTGAACCCTTTGAAAATGGGCTTTAGATTTCATTGGACCTATTAATCCACCATCTAAGCAAAAGAAGTATATATTGGTTTGCACTGATTATGTTACTAAATGGGTAGAAGCTAAAGCATTAGTATCTGCTACTGAAAATTCAATTGTTCATTTTCTTTATGAGGATATTTTTACTCGCTTTGGTGTTCCAAGAGAAATTGTAACAGATCAGGGGAGCCAATTCACATCCAATTTGGTGGAAAAGTTGATGGAAGAATACAAAATCAAGCACAGAAGATCTACTCCTTACCTTCCACAAGCAAATGGTCAAGTGGAGTCCACAAACAAAGTTCTTGAAAGTATCATCACCAAAATTGTTCATCTACATAGAAGAGATTGGGCAGAAAGGCTTCCAGAAGCCTTGTGGGCCTACAGAACTACATGGAGGAATACAACGGGACATTCTCCCTATGAACTTGTTTATGGGAAAGAAGTCTTGCTCCCCATTGAGTTCCAAGTCAAGACCTTCAAGATAGCAGTTCAGTTGGGGATGGACTTATCAGAAGCCCAAAAGCATAGAATGGAGCAGTTGAATGAGCTAGATGAGATCGGACAAGAAGCAATTCTAAGAACTGATCTAGTTCAATATCAAAGAACTAAATGGCATGACAAATATATCAAAGAAAAGAAGTTTCAAGAAGGAGATTGGGCATTGTTATTTGACTCCAGGTTTAAATATTTTCAAGGGAAATTTCAGACTCATTGGCTTGGGCCATATGAGATTGACAAGATCTTTAGCAATGGAGATGTAAGAATCAAGACCATTGATGAGTTTCAAACTCCTCTTATTGTGAATGGCCATAGATTGAAATTTTATCATAAGCCACTCTCTAAAGAGGATTTTGTCAAGTTGTTTCAAGAAAGTTCTGCAATCAGGCTGGTACAGAAGAATTCTTCTTCTCCACCAGCCTAGCTTTTGTTTTTCAAGTTAAAAAAAAAAAAGAAAAAAAAAAGAAAAAAAAGAAAAAGAAAAAAAAATGGTATAAGCCTGAAAACCAATCATTGATTGGCAGTCTTATACAGAAAATATGGGGTGAAAATCAGGGACACCTGACACTCTATATTTTCCAAAAAAATTTGTCTTTCATTTCATTTCATTTCACCACCCACTCCATTTCATTCCACTTCATTTCATTTCATTTCATTTTATTTCACTTCACTCCACTTCATTTCATCCATTCCATCAATAAAAATCTTTTTTATGACCATTTCCACCTGGTCATCTGTCATTTGTTCATTTCTATTCAACCAAGTAATATCTGTGTCAGTTTCCGCAGCTGACATCTGTTTCCGCAGCTGACTCCAGTTTCCGCAGCCAGAAGCAGATTCCGCAGCTACTACTCTGTTTTCAAAAAGAATGTACAGTTAGTTGTTATTTTCATAAATTATGAAATAAAATGCAGGAGAGAGGATCAATGGAACATTCCAGACACTAATGAAGATCAATCAGTTGAAGACCAAGGGCAAAAGCAAGGATTCCAAAGGTATGAATAAATTTTATTTCAAATAGTATCGAAAAACACATTTTTATATAATTTTAAACTATGAGCTCTACCCATAACGCGCAATGATTATATTGACAGTCCCGTAACCTTCCACGATCTCCATGTTATCCTCTTGCATTTATTCACAAACGGTTTCATCATTGAAATTCTGATTCTCACTCATGTTCAAATATCCCACCGTAGATAATGAGACATATTTGAGTTGACAAAGGACTCTTACAAGCCGCATAACTTCATAATCATTGATTGAAACGTGTTCATATTTATTACACAGCCACCAAAATTCGAAACGCGGCCGAATGCATTATACTTTGTTAACCTCTTTGTCGTGTCTCTGTCGTGTTTACAAAACCCCGCTCTACTCATTCTCACTCCCTGTTTCACTCCATTTCGTTCCTTTTGCTCATTCACACTCCCGTATATCTACCCACAGTCTTATTCCATTCCGTTTATGGTGTTCATTTCCATTTTATGATAACATCCCCACAGTATTGTGCTCGATCCTGTGTATTCCATCGTTCCATTTCCACTTAAACCCTCACAGAGGCAAACTTGTGAAGCACAGAGAAGTGAAATGGGAAAATTATTAAGGGCAGAGCCGGAAGGACCGAAGTTTATAGAGGGATATTCGCAAGCAAAAGAGATGTTGAGGAAAGCTAAATGGCTGTGTTTTATTCAGAAATTCAGGGGATACCACAGAGAAGTTACAAAAGCGTTTGCAAGATCATTTGATGGCTCGGAAGCAGAAGTTGGAGACCTCAAGTTTTTGGTCAATGAAGCATCAATAGCAACAGCCACAGAGCTTCTTTAGGAAGGAGAACGTTGGTTCAAAAAATAAAAGTATCAGTGATGAGGCATGGAGAACAATTCTACGAAATCAAGGTATGGATATCACTGTTTTTAAAAGAGGAATCCCTGTGCATGCAATAAAAGATGAATGGGCCACTTTACTACTAATTGTTCAGAAATTTATTAGATGTGAGGGCCGTTTTGGGTCTATGTACATGTACCATACTAGGCTATTGATGAATTTTCTTGAAAACCAAACTCTCAATCTCCCTTATTTTCTATTCAATAGCTTAAAGAAAATGGCTGTGACTGTTCAAAAACACTTGGGAGATGTAGAGCCTCATCTTTATCACCATGGCCTTATAAAAATTCTGATTGAAAAGGAGCTAAAGGAAAGAAAAGATACATGGGAACAATTCTTAGTTAGAAACTTCTTTGAAGAACCTCAGGAAATTCCTGAAGGTAGTTCAATTAGAAGGAGTAGAAGAAAGAGAATGAATGTTGAAACCCAAATTGCTCCTACTCAGAAAATTCCCGCAGCTAGCACAGCAAAAAGAAGTAGAAGGAAAAGAACAATAGATGAAATCCAAAATACTTCTACTACTGCTATGAAAAAAACTGATAGGGAAGAGAGATTGGTAAAAAGGAAGAAGAAGGAAATCAAAGCTAAGAAGCCAATAATAACAAAAGGGAAATAAATTATTGAGGCTGTCCATAAAAATCCTTCTTCTGAAGAAGAAGATCACCAATTACTATCTGAAAGATTAGTTTATTTTCAAAAACAGTCATTTATATCCAAGAAGGCAGAGAAAGGAAAACAAGAACAAAAGGGTAGTGTACCACAGCATGTGAGGAGAAGCAGCAGGCTTAAGGGAAAATTGAGAAAAACCCAAATTAAGGGTCCTCATTTCATTGATTTGGGTGAGGAGACATCTGAACAGTCTCCAACTGACCATAGTCCATTTCAGTCAGTTAGTGAACCTGACTCCTTTCACTCCCAATCAGACAATGAGCATACTCCATCTTATTCTCAGCAAAATATTGATGTAAGCCCTCCTCATCCATATTTTGAACATAATTCTCCTTTGCAGCATTTTGGGGACAGCCCAATGAAAAAGACACCGGAAGTAGATCCCAAGCAGCAGGAGGTATATGACTATATAGAATCCCTGGAAAAGGCAGCCACAGGTCCAAGTACCTCTTCCATTCAGCCTCATACATTGCAGGATGATTTAGTTCAGTCATTAAAACAGGAAATTTTTCAGCTGGAGCTTTTAAATCGGCACATCAAAAATGAAAATGAAACACTGAAAGAGCAAGGCAAACTGGACAAGATCATCCATGATAATACTATGTTACATTTGGGTATTTGGCAAAAGAAGAATAAGAAATTAAAAAGGAAATGCTAAAAATTGAGCAGAGCACTTGTGAATATCAAGTTCAGGTGCTTAATGAAGAAACCCAGAATGATGGCGGTACCAAAGAAGAAGAGAAGGGGGTTGGATGTCTTGTTTAGTAGCAAGGCACATGAACTGAACAAGAGTATCAAAATTTTGGTTGCATGAGGACATCACAAACACCTTCCTGATGGGGAATGATCAAATTTGCATCTTTTCCATACACTTTTCCATACCTTTTCCACTCACCTAAACCTCCAAAATTGTCAATATCATGTGCAAAAGGGTATCTAACATGGTTTTTAATTATGTTTTTGTGTTTTCTATTTGATCTATATTTTGTTCATACAGCTGCGGAAACTTGCCACTTTCCGCAGCTGCTGCAACTTTTCGCAGCTATTTTGTGGAACTATATGCTACAGGTGTCTACAAGGGAAACGAGCCACATGGGCAGGCTAGGAATGACGTGGACATGGTTCGTGTCCTACTGGTTCAAACAAACTCGTCCAAAGAAGCCGCGGTCAAAGCCGTCCACGTGGAAGTCAACTATGGAGTTTCATGTCGGCCGGACTCTGTTTCGTGGCAAATAAACATCCATACGGCCGTTTCTAAGCTTGCGGAGGTTAAATCGACATCTTTGCAGAGCTCTGGAGTTGAATTCAAGCATCCACCTTCCGTAGATTCACTTTCCAACACGGCCATACTCCTATATCCGTGGACGTAGTGGTCTACGTGCTCTCTGTCATCATGAACTTTAGGAGACAGTTACAGTTTATTGTTATATATAGAGCGTTTGCATATGCACAAAAAGTTAGTTGTGAGTTGTTAGTTGATAGTTGATGTTCGTGAATAAACTCTGTTATCTTTTAGTCTGCTTTGTAGTGATTACGCTGCCTTTGAGCCGTAACACTACCATTATGTAATGAACTTCTTTTTAATGTGAGAAGACTCTGTTTTTTTCAACTTAATTCGTGTTTGAGGATCGTTACCAAGGCTGTGTAGAGGGCCCCTGCTCAGCTAAGGTTTTGTGTATTAGTGTACATTTCTCATTTCATTTCTTTAAAAAGTCATTGTATCATAATCCATCATATGTTCATAGTTTGTAGTTGTTTCATTTCTGTTTATACATTTCCATAATTTCCATTTCATTTCTGTCTTTCATGTTTTTATGATTGTTAATCACTGATCAGTTTTCTTGTGCAGGTTTTAGGTAGACAGCCCGAGCATTTTTATAGCATTTTTATAGCATTTTGACTAATGACATGAAACTAACATTGTTCTGCTGCTAGTTTGCTTTTCATAGCTTTTGTTTAACTTCAGTCTTGCTTTGTACATTTCAGTTTTGCTTATCTGATTCGGTAGTTAAATTTAGATATATTAAGCTGCTCATAGCGTCTTCAGTTGCCTCCGAAAGCCACAGCTGGACTGATGGTGAGGGACTGCATTATGAAATGTGTAGTTTAGTATTAGTTTCTTTTCTGCAAATTTAGATATATTAAATCATGTATGACATCTTTAGTTGCCTCCGAAAGCCACAGCTGGACTGATGGCGAGGGATTGAATCATGAGTGTATGGTTTAGTATTAGTTTACTTTCTGCAAATTAAATATCAGTTACACAAGTTGTTTATGATTACTTCCGAAAATCATAGATGGTCTAATGATGAAGGGTCAGAAAATGAATTGATGTAATCTGATTTAGATTTATTTTGTTGCAATTTTGAATTTCCTTAAGCATAGTTTCTTTTGTGTTTAGTTGGCAGCAAGAATAGTTTGGTTTTCATGTTCACTAGTTTACTGTTTTGATTCATTAGATTAGCAGTACCTTTTCATTTCAGCAGTACACTTTTACTTTCTTTCAAGTCTTGTCATTGTAATTTTCAATTTTCTTTTAAAGTTTCAAGTTGGTAAATCATTATAGGGGATATCACTTCCTTGAACAAATATAACTAAACTTGTTTTCATTTTAGAATTTCCATTTCACCTTAGAAAAACCAAAAACGACAAAAAGTTAAGAAATAGGTTATCTTGCACATATAGTGCGCCGCACTTCATCAGCTTACGATTCCCGGATTGACAAATTAAATGCAGCAATTTAGGACACACTAAATTGACCAAACAAGGCCCATCACCAGAGAGGGTTTGAGCATAAGGAAACCAAGACAACCATAGAGATGTTGCTCAGCAAATTCAATGATTTTGAAAAGAAGAACACTGAAGTGGTTCCACTATTGAAGTATTCCTTGAGTGGTATCAAAGTAAATATTGATGGAAGACTCGCATTGTGACTCGAGAAGAGTTACAGTTGAGTGTTGGGGGCCTCTTGGACATGGGACCCCTTGATGAAATAATTTAGAGAAGACTTCACAGATTAAGGAGTGGAGCGTGCATCGTGGAGTTCATTTTGAGTCTTATGGGATTTGGGTTGGGTCAAAGCCCCTCATTATTCAATGGTATGGGCTTACTTTTTTAACGTTGAACTCTGCCCATGGTTTTCAGACCATGGTATTGTAAATGAAAAATATGTATAAGGAGTATAGATAGAAGCCATAGATAATATCCAAGTATAGAAGGGATGAAATGCTTTTGGATGTAAGATTTTTTTGAGTCATATTTTGTGGTTTTGGGTTAGAGGAAAGGCTCATGCAGTTGGGTGCGCGGAGACCTTAGGAATTCTGCAACTAAGTGCGCAGACACCTACAGCTGAGTGTGCATGGTGGAAGTGAATGTATGAGAAATATCTAAGCATTAATGAAATACATGTTGAGATAGATATGTGTTTATGTTTATGTGTTTTAATTTACTTGATGTTTATGAATATTTGTGCTAATTAAGTGTTCCTATATGTAATTGCATTGTGTGGTTATTTTTATGGTTGTTTACCCTGTTTTATGCATGATTAAGTAAGATCGTGCAGTTTACTAGTAACTTCAACAAATGCGTTGAAAAACACTTGTATAATTAATTGATCTATTCTGTGAATATCTTCCAAGGAATAAAATCCCTAAATCCACAATCCAATGTCCCTAAGGATGCAGAAACCTTGTTCTAGTGCCCCCCTATATTTCCTTAGGTGAAACTTCCATCTACGTAAGAAGATCATTACCAAGAGGGTCAGTAATAGTGAGTTTTGTTGGTTTGCATAGCCACATTTGAACCTAGCTGTAGGCCCCATTAAGCCAACACCTTCTATATTCCTCATAAGATTATGAGCCTAGGCTTTTTTCCTGGCTTCTCGGATGTCCAACAGATGCTTCTTGACATCTTAAATATATTCAGTCCTGTAGCCAAGGTATGTGGCTTTATTTCAATTATCTTGACTCATAAACAAGCCCAGACACACATTCTTCCAGCTGCCTTTTTCCCTTCTTACTCCACCTTAGCTCTGATACCATGTTAGAAAATCAGAAAGGGAAATTTTCTTATCTTGATCATTCCTTCTGATTTCTTAGTATTCTTATTATCTTATTTTATCTTCTTATCATTAGGAAACTACCAAAACATAAATGCATGAATATAAAAACAATAAGGAGACATGATGTAGGCTCTTTTCCAGGGAAAAAACCCTCTTCTAGGGAAAAACCCAAAAATTATATTCTCTTCTTCATGAACCAAATAAAATGAGACAACTAAGACCCTTTAGAAAAAAATACTACCTCCTCCAATCCACCAAGTTAGTCTCCCAACAAAATCCCTTCAAGATGAAAAAAATTCGCTTCTACTCAACAAAATTCAACCTTCTTCAAAACTGCTTCAAACAAATATTTCAGTCTTCCTACATCACAATTTTGGCCTCTACTATAGACCTAAATTTTTTTTCCCTTCCTTCAATTCATAATCTTCGTATGTGTGATATAGAGATAAGAAAAAACTTCCTTCTTGCCTTTGATATGGTTCGTATTTTATTCTCTAGGATTTATCTTCTTTTCCCAAGAAATTTTCAGTCCTTCGTATTTCATTTTAGTTGCAAATCGAACTTCCTTCCTTATATTGAAAAATACTTCAAATTCATAGTTTATATATAGTGGTTATGTGATTTTGAGTTCCCTTTATGAGGTTGACTTGATAGTTTTTGAGGATGACTTGGTGGAGGCGCACATTACATTTTTGACACAAAAATAAATTTTTTGTTTGATATAATAATGCCAAGAATGGTCTAATACAATATGACAAGGACAATGAACCATGACAAAAACCATAGAAGCACATAATGGGTGCATTGACCTAGAAATATAATAAATTGAGCATGAAACCCATGCTTATAAAATAATAATTTTATTTTCCTTTACATTAATTTGTATTTTCCTTTTCTTTTAAAAATACATAATAATTACATCATGTCATGAGATAGACAACAATTATGAAGATCGATACTAGTTACATTTTCAACACCCCCTATAGTTAGAGAAGCCATTAAGTATTTTGATTAATGATCCCATTAAATAGTAACTCATATGGTTGGTTCATAGCTATAAAATTACAATTTAATGGGAAACATAAAGATGATCATTCTACCATGTCATGGAAATCCACCTATTGTGCTCACCCAACTCCTTGGTGGGTGATAATGTTAAATTACATATTTTCCAGTGAGACTTGACAAAGAGCATCATGAAGTCATATATTTAGTTGAAATTTTCTTTTCATTTAATTAATTTGCATCTTAATTTAGTTATGCCATTTTTTGACTAATTTTCAACTTCCCATCATTTGTAAAACTAGAACGAAACTATTTTCATCTTGTTAGGCAACTTTCGTTGTTCACTTACTTATAGTCCATTACTCTTTATTCTACCCTTAAATATAATTTTCTAACACTTAGCCAATTTTACATTTGTAGGTTGTCAAACACCTATTTACCCAATTTTCTCTTGCATACCCTAAATTTGCACAAATATTTATTCCTTTGTCTGCTTGTGTTTTTAGGTTACGACCCCTCGTTTCCTTCAAGTTATCCTACACCTGCATTATGTGTTCTATAATTTGCACCCATATATTTGTAGCCTACAAATTGCACCCTTCCTATACTTATTCATTTATTATTCCATGTGGGTTGTTGAATAATTTCTCTTTACTTTTCATCCCACATGTCATTCTCAAATATGCTTACTTTAAGCTACCCCACTCATATCTGGGTTGATTTCTTCCAGCATGACCTTTAATTTTTGCATGCATCTCTTCTACAGGATCCTACACAATCATTTTAACATGTAGTTTATTTTCACTTTTGGATGTCGGAGTCACTCCTTAGAAACTCCCCTTATTCCCGTAGCACATTCTGCATCTCCTATTAATTATTATTATTATTATTAAAATCCTGTTGTAGATGTCGATCCTGATGTCCTCTTGCACTTTCCTACTCTTCCTTTTCCTTCTTACTTAAAAAATCCAATTATGGCACACCCTCCAAGAGTGCTCCAAGAAAATCTAAGTATCCAAGAGTATGAGAGAGAGAGAGAGAATAATGAAAGCTCAAAAAATATGCTAAACAAAAGCCATGAACTGATCCTAAAAATCCTTTTTATTAATGAGGCATCTATTTTCTTTATTTTCCATTATTTTCCTTCATTTTCTTACTCACATGCAACCTATGACCTTTTGCATCCCTTTTCTCTTAATTTCCATTATTTTCATAAATAAATGCCAATAAATGCCAGTTTTCCTTCTAAATCCTTATCCATTTCCTTTTCAAATTTCCATAGCCATAATAAACCATATGAACACCTGCACTAAGATATTTTCCCCAACATTTAGCTTGGAATACGTGTCCCATGACCTTGATTATTGTTTTTTCCTTTATTAACTTTTATTACATGGAATTTTCACTAGGGATGTTACAGAACCGTCTCCCTTGGGGGAACACCATCCTGTTTTTTCAACAACACCTAAAACCAACAAGATTGTTGTAATAAAATTATACTTCCCATGGAGCTTAATAACATAAGTCATTGTAGTATTTACAATGATCAACCTACTAAGAAGCAACCAATCTAACAAAATAACATCATAATGAAATGACATCCATACCAATTATTAGATAATTATAACATATCTCATGGCGTTATTTACATCCATACACATATGTACATATACCAAACATCATACCAATAATATACCAAAATGCATACCAAAACATTTTCTCAAATAGAAAATAAGGAAGGATACATGGCATGCATCTGATCCACCATCTCCCATGTAGCTTTATCGAGAGAAAAGTGCTTCCATTGAAATTTAACCTACTCAATTTTGCGATTATGGAGCATGAGCATATTTCTCTGCAAAATGCACTGAGGTTCTCACTTAAATTCTCCTTTTGGTTCCACCTGCAATACATACTAGTCAATCACATGATCAACATATTTAACATATTTCTCAAGAAAATGCACATGGAAAACATCATGGACTTTCACTGTCGAAGGAAATGTAATTCAATAGGATATTGGCCCAATCCTCTCAATAATCATTAAAGGTCCACAAAAATGTGGTGCCAACTTTGCACATGATCCAAACTATGAGGGGCTCTTCTTGGGATTGATGCAGAAGTACACTTTTTCCCCAACTCGAAACTCCTTAAAAAACCTGTTTTGGTCTACATAGATTTTCCGCCTATCACATGTTGCTTTCAAATTCTTCTTGATTACTTGCATTTCTTATTCCATTTTTGTCAAAATTTCTAGTCCAAACAACACCGTGTTAACCGGATACTCCAACTAATGGGAGTATTGTAACTCTTCCAATACAATGCCTCAAATGGGGTCATCCTCAAGTATACCTGATATCCATTTTTGAAAGAGAACTCTACCAGTGGAAGATATTCTTCCCACTTTCAATGTTGATGCATCACATACTTCCTCAACATGTCCTCCAATATACTGTTGACCCTCTCTATCTATCCATCTATCTGTGGATGATAAGTTGTACTGAAGGCCAAATTTGTGCCTAATCCTGAAAAAAACTCATTCCAAAACTTTGAAGTGCACTTTGTATCACTGTTTGACACAATCTTCTGTGAAACACCATGCAATTTAACCACATATCTTATGAATACCTATGCTACATCGCTAGCTAAGAATGTATACTTAATTGGAATGAAGTGTGATACCTTTTTCAACATGTCCACAAAAACCATAATGGAATAATTATGTCTCACTATCCTCGGAAAACCTGTGATAAATTCCATGGAAATGACCTCCAATTTCCACTATAGAATCAGAATCGGTTGTAGCATTCCACTTGGGTGCTTACACTTTTCCTTCATCAGCTGACAATCCAAGCACCTAGCCACAAACGCTGCCACATCCTTCTTCATATTTGGCCAATGTTAGAACTTATTTACTAAGTCAATGTCTTATTGTAACCTGGGTGACATGAATATGGTTTCACATGAAAATCCCTCAAGATCACCTTCTTGAGCTCACTGTTTCCTGGCACATACATCTTATCTCTAAACCTGACCAAGACATATGTTGTGAGACGACAATCCATATCCTATACTCATATACCTATACTTGTACCACTACCTATACCACTACATGTACCTGTACCTATACTCTCTTGCAACATGTGCACAATTTCCATATACATGTCATCATGCTATCCTTCTTGTAAGATCCTATCATGTAGATTTGTCTCATAGGAGCTCATGGCTACTATGTGATTCACATGTATCCTCTTGCTAAGAGCATCCACAACCTTGTTCTCTTGATCTAGGTGGATATTGGTGGCCATCCACCTATTCCAACTAGACCCCCAGTCGGTTTCATCATTTTCCTTATTTATAGCAGCATTTACATTTTTTAGCAATTTTTCTAGTCCTAAAATTTTGTAGCAGTTTTGACCCCCTAGATGACGTATTTTTGAGGTCTGTAGTAGGCTTGTAGCCACAGATAGGGGAATGGGCCTATGGAAAACCTGAAGTACTTGGAGAGATATTTCCAACAATATATTGTACACTCCAGACGAAGACAATATGACCAAGTTACGACCATGAGAAAATGGTTGCCCAACTAACCCAAACGAGGCGTATAAAATCTTGGTGTTTCATCTCATAGGGTTAGGGTTTTTGTTGTTTAGTGTTTTCCATGTGGATCAATAATAAAAAAGGCCCTTGAGACTCATTATAACACAGTTCAGAGGCATGTAGCTGCCACATCTCTTCTCAGAGATAAGCTACCATCACCCAAGCTATTTTATTTTCCATTGTGTATGTAAGCATTTTTCAGTATTTTATATTAATGAAATGAACTTTTATTGCTCATGAAACTATGTGTTTATGTTTATTTATGTATTTTATTGCATTCCTTCATAATTATAGATCATCTCTTTACCTTTGATGTACCTGATCTCGATGTCAAACTCATTGATCGTGGCCAACCATCTAACTTTCCTAACGTTCAAATTCGTCTTGTCAAATAGGTACCTCAATCCGTTGTGTTCACTCATTAATAAAAACCATCTACCCAAAATATAGTACCTCCATATATTCAATGCATGTATCATCAGTGCCAAATCAAGATCGTGTGTCGGATAGTAATGCACATGCACATTTAGTTTCCATGACTCATAGAATACTACCTTTCTAACCCGCATAAGGACTCCACCAAGCCCTCTCTTGCAAGAATTTTTACACACTAAAAACACTTTTTTCAGATATTCGATATTTGTTGAAATTTACAACAAGAAATATTGAATATGGCAGCAAGACGTGGCGTCTCATTTAATTTTCCCTTAATTTTTTTCATAAATTAGGCTACTTCTATTATATTATACAAGTCCAAAAATTACATTTCTCATCCTCCAGAGTTGGTATTCCAAGTCCAGAGGGAAGTATCAGAAGCAAAACTTCAAAAAAGGGACTACCCCAGATGGGGAAACCATCCCAAGGGCAGAGATGATAATGAGTTGCCCATTGTGGGAAACCATCTTCACAAGTTATATGTCTAGGACAGAACCATAACAAAATATAGTACCAAAACACTTTAAATCTATAAAAAACCAAAATATAACTTGAAAACAAGATGAGCACCCAACAATTAAGCTGATGGAGAGCTATCATTATTTTCAGGAGGGATGGGTGGCGCTTCCTCAATCCTGCATGCATATTTTGACTTGTCCTCCTCGTTCTTGGAAACGTGGGTCATTGAGGAAGGGAGAAACAAATCTTGGGCGTCTGGCGAAATGGAGGAGGCCACATGAGTGATGGCAACAACGTCCTTTTTGTCGTCGTCCGAGCTTGAACTTGTAATGCTGCTATTACCACTGCTGGAAGTGATCTACACTAGGAGGACCTTCATTTTGTGTGGAGAGAAGGCTGGAGTGGATTGAATGGTGGATTTAGCAAGTCGCTTTTTGGGATGGAGGTCGGAGCCAGAAGTTTCAGGCAGAGATCTCAAAAGATGGAGGGACAAATGGGATGTGAGATTGATGGGTTCAAACACGTCTGACTCCTCCCAGTCCACAGAGAGATTCACCGCCCTAACTGTAGAGGTCTAGGTAGGAGGCCTAGAGGGGAGGCCACACCCTCTTTCTTTGTAGCATCACATCCTGTGTCTTCTCAACATGGATGAGGCAAGGGAATGAGAGAAGATCTAAGGAGAAGGAGCGTCCTTTGGATCAGCTGGGGTGACAAACCTCACAGAGGAACAACCAAAAGGAAGAGGAATAGGGAAAAGGGGCTGAGGCATGGCTGAGACACTAGAGGTAAAAACCCAGAGCCAAAGGGAGAGATGAATGTAATAGGATGGAGTCAGGGTGACTGATTTAAGGGCCATGGGAGTCGGCCAAGGCACGAAAAACAGAGTTAATGAGTTGCAATTGGAGGACGTCGATGGGAGGATGGTGAGGGTGGTGAATAAATGTCCCATGCTCCAGCATTTATCATGTGTTGGGTGGCCATGTTCAGGAGCATGGCGTGGACAGGTGCCCTGCCACCTAGCACCCAAGTGGCTCTCCATATCATCAACTAGCACCCACATCTGTGATAATTTTCCCTTAATTAAATTTGAATTAAATTGTAATTCCACATCACATGATAGATTGTTTGAGTTAAATAAGTGAGGAATACTTAGTTATTTAAGTTAGTTTGTGATGAGGGTCAAACTAGAGGCATGTAGAGTGTCCCCTACTTTTTAGGAGCCCTGGTTGAGTTTATTTTGAGTTGTAATTAATTAACTTAATTTATTTGATTTAAATTCAGTTTAAATAGTTCTAACTACTATAGGAACTAATGAGAGGTCAAGTGAATTAAATTGGATTTAATTCACATGCAGTGATCAATCAAATAACTAATAATTCACTCAAAAATAACTCATGCATGTCAGTTATGAGAAAGACTCAGTTGAGATTGGAGTTAAAGGGAAGTGTAATATCAATTGTATAATCAGATATTTGTATAGGTGGTGCATGCAGTCATAATAAGACCTAAAATAAATAATTCCTTAATTAGAGAACTCACTAATTTTAACCATTCAAATTAATTCCCTTTAAAATGATGAATGAATGAAAAATTTTAATCATTGTTTTGGTTAGCATAGATTGGTGAGACTAGAAATAAGAAGCACAAGTTTGTGCGTGGATATTGTGAGAGAAAGGTGTGCAAGAGATGCTTGTGCATAGGATCAGATTGAGACAGTCAGTAGAGTGGAAAGGTTTCTCAGGAAGAGAAATAACATTGTATTTTTTCATGTTCTTGACTTTATTCAATATACAGTGTTGGTCGACTTAATTGTCGGATTAAACCTCTCAATATTAATTATCAATCCGGGAGTCATAAACGTGAGTTGTACTGCGTATTGGCTCAACTTACTGGTAAGAGTATATTAGTTTCCTTATTAATGATAAACTAGGTGCTGAAATGAAACACACATCTGCTGGAAAACAAGAAATCCTGAAAAGAAAACCTAATTAACCAATTTCATTCAGCGCAAACTCCATAATGAAACTAAACTATAATGAAATTCAAGAAAATCCTCGATCATTCTCGTACTTGAATTTAAATCCCCTATGATATCTTGAAAACCTGAATCTAATTATTCCACTCATTAACATAGAAACTAACACTTGAAACTAAGCTTGAGATAACCAAAAGATACACATTATAAATCCACACCTTAAGCTAACTATCTAAACTACTCTTGATAACAAATTCAAAATTTAAATTAACAAAAGACAATTCTAACTATTTCTAAAAGAAAACTACTTTTCTTCATGTAGAAATAACACTTAAAATACCCTATTAAAAATATCATTGCAAAAAATCTACGAGAAACCTTTAATTCAAAGACTTTGATCTAAATGAAATAAATCATTCAATAAAACAAGCTCACTCTCCAAAATCAAATCATGTAACTCAATAACTAAAACTAAATCATGCTGCATTTGAATTGATCTCTCTACTTGCACAATCAAATCCATATTCAAAATTGCCCTTACACGGAAATTATTACACTACGAAAGCAAAGAATCATTCTAACTAAAAATAAACCTAATTATTAAGCTATGTCTTGCGATGCATAAACAAATGAAATTAAATCCTGCAAACATTCAAACAAATCAAATCAAATCCTGCAAACATTAAAAAACATTATACTATGCAAACTTGGAATTATTATTTTAAATGGCGGTGTTAACATGTTCGAATTCAAAACATCTAAAATCTATTCTAACTCCTGAATCAAACTCAGAAATCATTATAATAAACAATTGCACGTTCCACTCACTATCATCGTTGTCTTATTTTTAACAAGTTCGTTTATTAGTGAAGACTCACTTAACAATTATAAAACCAAATTCTATTCAAGCTTATGGAAGTGAAAGGTTTAAGTGCAAAATGAAATTATGATTCTGAAATCAATCTCACAACCTTCAAATGAAAATTATATTTATAAATTCAAATCTATGATATCTATGATTCTATTTAGCTACAGGGCTTGTCTCCAGTGGTGGTGGGCCCTTACCACTCCTGGAGCAAGCCTAGATTAACCCAATCTACTTTGAAAAATTGCAGAAAACCATAATATGACATATAATAAAAACACTGAAGAAAATTATGTATTAGAACTCAGAATTCAAATGGAAAATATAACATAAGATGTTGCTTCCCATTACAATCCCTTTGCTCTGGAAATTGGACGTTGGTTCTACATTTGAGCAACTCGAACTTGCATCTCACAAATTCTGCCCTATTCTACATAGAAAATCAACCTTGAGAAATTTAACCTTACATATGAAAAATTGATTGCGCCCTCTACATCTGAGAAATTTGAATTTTATTCCTATCAGTCCTAGCTTATCTAATTGATAGACTCACACTAATTACATCCCAGAAAATTCCTCTGCACTCTTTTCTAATTGATGGACATACTCCCTATCCATCTCATTGATCCCCCCTCCCCTTCTGTGTAGCTTCTGCTTTATAGCAGCAACGCTGCTCTCATCTCCCAAAACCGTATTTACAAATTGGGGCTTCAATTAGCCAATTAAAATACAAAATATTATTAGTTTTAACAATTTTTCGGAATGAGAGTTGATTTTGAAGCAGAATGTCAAATTGGAAATCGTTCCCCTTTTTGTGGGATGTTGTTATTGCTAGAAGATGTAATATTGGCTTCTGGAGGAAATTGAAGTATTTGTTGACTTTGCATAGCAATTCCAATAACGATTTTTATTCTTTTTTTCCATATCACAGGGATGGAAACTTGTTTAATGATAAGAGTTGTACAAAGGCTACGATTCTCCTTTTACGTGTCCCCAACATTCTTCCATATGATCGACCCAAGGCGATCACTGGACAATCATTCGCTGATAATTTTTTCTTCAAACTAGTGATGACAATTACGTAATCTTCCAAGGCCTGAGAAGAAGTGTAATACCCCAAAGTACCTGCATTCACCTAAGCCTCGTCTTGGCTGTTGAAGGGCATTGAAGTCCCATAATATCAGCGCTCGATGAAGACGATCAGTGCTTGAATTCAGTAGCATGATCAATCATTATCCCATAATCATTTAGCTAAGATGTGATGTTTAACTTGGCACCAAAGTACAAAAATATTGGATAAATAATGCCATTAAGCTTGGCTTATCCCCAATCAAAGAGAAATTGCGTACAAATCCATATCGTAGGTACTTGAGTTGTTGCTGATAATGACAAGTTTTAAATTTTGAGCTTTTCCATTTTCCACCTTAAACTCCATCATGAGAGGCAGGATAGACTGCATTACCATTGCATGTTCCAACCATATTCCTTTGTAAAAAAATGGGCTACTGACAGCCACAATTACAAAATATTTTGGATCAAAACCAAGGTGTATTCTAGAATCTTCTATCTTCTATGTCGCCATGAAATGTTCTGCCTCCCATGTTTCTGTGGGAGAGCCTGGAATAACAAAGAAGTTCACAGTGTCAAGGGAATAATAAATCATTGGCATGGTATAGTCATGAAATATAACCACATCCGCACGATGAAAGGTTTCCTTCCAATCATTTAAGATATCTATCAGCTAGCGCAAAGCATAATCCCTGAGGCGCAGTCCCAGTTCATTCTCATGAATGACCCATATTAGAGGCACTGCTTTAGTAACCAATATTTTAGCTTCAATATTGTTTACAACCATACCATCAAAATTTAACCAATCAACTGTAAGTTCTTGCTTTGAATAACTCCGTAGGATATGAACAGAAACTCCCAGCTTCTCCCAGATAGTTCGCATGGGTCCATATTCAAGTGAATAAAGCTCGAGGTCATATCCAAGACCCTGTAGGCTAGTTGCAACACTAAACTGCAGTATAAGTTGAGGGATCCTTGAAATATCAGAGCACACGAGTGCAAAATTATTCTCCTGCCATCATGAAAACCTATTATTAATGATATTATTACATAAAAACACTTA
Source organism: Pinus albicaulis (assembly GCA_034641835.2). Lineage (NCBI taxonomy): Eukaryota > Viridiplantae > Streptophyta > Pinopsida > Pinales > Pinaceae > Pinus > Pinus albicaulis. The sequence continues at coordinate 795,630,893 of CM076580.1, forward strand.
TTCAAATTAATTAATAACAAGAATTTATAATTTAATTGTAAATGCCTCTACTTAACAATATAATGGATAAGCAATGATTAAAATACTAGGTACAATCATAAATTTATTTGATAAAAAATTGTAAAATCATGGACAAAAATGCGGCTCAACATCCCCCCACGCTGAACTTCTTGCACGTCCTTGTGCAAGAAAAAATTATAAGATGATGAAATAAGGTAGGGAAAATGTTAGCAAAGAGTTTATAAAGTAAGGATGAAGATGCCTAATAATGAATTCATTCGCCCGCAACATTACAATTACAGTACCAACTAAAACCATGAGAAATTGTTACCTTATCTTGTGCGTGGATATTGTGAGATAAAGGAGTGCAAGAGATGCTTTTGCATAGGATCAGAGTGATACAGTCAGTAGAGTGGAGAGGCTTCTCAGGAAGAGAAATAACGTTGTATTGTTTCATGTTCTTGACTTTATGCAATATATAGTGTTGGTCGGCTTAATTGTCAGATTAAACCTCTCAATATTAATTATCAATCTAGGAGTCATAAATGCAAGTTGTACTACGTATTGGCTCAGCTTACTGATCAGATTATATGAGTTTCCTTATTAATGATAAACTAGGTGCTGAAATGAAATACACATTTTCTAGCAAATAAGAAATCCTGAAATGGAAACCTACTTAACCAATTTCGTTCAGTGCAAAATCCATAATGCAATTAAACTATAATGAAATTCAAGACAATCCTCGATCATTCTCGTACTCGAATTTAAATTCCCTATGATATCTTGAAAACCTTAATCTAATTATTCCTGTTATTAACTTAGAAACTAACACTTGAAACTAAGCCTGAGATAACCAAAAGACATACATTATAAATTCACACCTTAAGCTAACTATCTAAACTACTCTTGATAACAAATTCAAAATTTAAATTAACAAAAGACAATTCTAACTATTTCTAAAAGAAAACTACTTTGCTTCATGTAAAAAGAACACTTAAAAGACCCTACTAAAAATATCATTGCAAATAATCTACGAGAAACCTTTAATTCAAAGACTTTGATCTAAATGAAATAAGTCATTCAATAACACAAGCTCACTCTCCAAAATCAAATCATGTAACTCAATAACTAAAACTAAATCATGCTGCACATCTCTCTACCTGCACAATCAAATCCATATTTAAAATTTATCTTACAAGGAAATTATTACACTACGAAAACAAAGAATCATTCTATTTATAAATAAATATAATTATTAAGCTAGGTCTCAGGATGCATAAAAAAAACAAATTAAATCCTGTAAATATTCAAACAAATCAAATCAAATCCTGAAAACATTCAAAAACATTATACTATGCAAACTTGGAATTATTATTCTAAATGGCGGTGTTAACATGTTCAAATTCAAAGCATCTAAAATATTTTCTAACTCCTCAATCAAACTCAGAAATAATTATAATAAACACTCGCATATTCCACTCACGATCACCGTTGTCTTATTTTTAACAAATTCTTTTATCATTGAAGACTAACTTAACAATTATAAAACCAGATTCTATTCGAGCTTACGGAAGTGAAAGGTTTAAGTGAAGAATGAAATGATGATTCTGAAATCAATCTCGCAACCTTCAAACGAAAATTATATTTATAGATTCAAATCTATGATATATATGAATCTATTTAGGTACAGGGCTTGTCTCCAGTCGTGGTGGGCCCTTACCACTCCTGGAGCAAGCCCAGATTAACCCAATCTACTTTGAAAAATCAAAGCAAACCATAATATGTACATATAATAAAACATTAAAGAATATTATGTATTAGAACTCAGAATTCAAATGGAAAATATAACATAAGCTACTGCTTCCCATTACAATCCCTTCGCTCTCCAAATTGGATGTTGTTTCTACATCTGAGCAATTCGAACTTTCATCTGATAACTTCCTCCCTGTTCTACATAGAAAATCAACCTTGAGAAATTCGACCTTACATTTGAAAATTCATTGCGCCCTCTACATCTGAGAAATTCGACTTTTATTCCTATCAGTCCTAACTTATCTAATTGACATTCTCACACTAATTACATCCCCAAAAATTCCTCTGTGCTCTTTGTTAATTTATGGACAGACTCCCTATCCATCTCATTGATCCCTCCCTCCCCTTCTGTGTAGCTTCTAATTTATAGCAGCAACGCTGCTTTCATCTCCCATAACCATATTTACAAATCGAGGCTTCAATTAGCCAATTAAAATACATAAGATTATTAGTTTTAACAATTTTCCGGAATGATAATTGGTTTTGAAATAGAATGTCAAATTGGAAATCGTTCCTCTTTTTGTGGGATGCTGCTATTGCTGGAAGATGTAATCTTGGCTTCTGGAGGAAATTGAAGTGTTTTTTGACTTTTCATAGCAGTTCCAACAATGATTTTTATTCTCGTTTGCCATATCACAAGGATGTCAACCTATTTATCGATAAGAGCTGGACAAAGTCTGCGATTCTCCTTTTACATCTCTCCAACATTCTGCCATATGATCCACCCAAGGTGACCATCGAAAAATAATTCGTTGATAAGTTTTTATTCAAACCAGTGATGATAATTGCATAATCTGGCAAGGCTTGAGAAGAAGTGTAATACTCCAGAGTACCCTCATTCGCATAAGCCTCGTCTTGGCTGCCAAAGGGCATCGAAGTCCCATAATATCCATGCTCGATGAAGACGATGAGTGCTCTGAACTCGGTAGCATGATCATTCATTATCCCATAATCATTTAGCTAAGATGTGATGTTTAACTCAACATTGAAGTACACAAATATTGGAGAAAAAATGCCATTAAGCTTGGCTTATCCGCAATCGAAGAGAAATTTCCTACAAAGCCATATCGTAGGTACTTGAGTTGCTGCTCATAATGACAAGTTTTAAATGTGTAGATTTTCCATTTTCCACCTTAAACTCCATCATGAGAGGCAGGATAGCCTACATTACCAGTGCATGTTCCAACCACATTCCTTTGTAAACAAATGGGCTATCGACAGCCATGATTACAAAATCTTTTGAATCAAAACCAAGGTGTATTCTAGAATCTTCTATCTTCTATGTGGCCACGAAATGTTCTGCCTCCCATGTTTCTATTGGAGAGCCTGGAATAACAAAGAAGTTCCCAGTGTCAAGGGAAGAATAAATCATCGTCATGGTATATTCATGAAAGATAACCACATCTGTATGATGAAAGGTTTCCTTACAATCATTTAAGATATCTATCATTTTGCGCAAAGAATAATCCTTGAGGCGCAGTCCCAGTTCATTCTCATGAATGACCCATATTAGAGGCACTACTTTAGTAACCAATCTTTTATCTTCAAGAGTGTTACAACCATACCATCAAAATTTAACCAATCACCTGTAATTTATTGTTTTGAATAACTCCGCAGGATATGAACATAAATTCGCAGCTTATCCTAGACAGTTCGTATGGGTCCATCTTCAAGTGAATAAAGCTCGAGGTCATATCTAAGACCCTCTAGGCTAGTTGCAACACTAAAAAACAATAAAAGTTAAGGGCTTCTTGAAAGATCAGAGCACACGAGTGCAAAATTATTCTCCTGCCATCATGAAAACCTATTATTAATGATATTATTACATAAAACACTTATTCAAATTAATTAATAACAAGAATTTATAATTTAATTGTAAATGCCTCTAATTAACAATATAATGGATAAAAAATGATTAAAATACTAGGTACAATCATAAATTTATTTCATAAAAATTTGTAAAATCATGGAAAAAAGTGTGGCTCAACATACAGGTAACGGGTTTTTTAGCTGAGGCTTTCCCAAGATATATCTGTGTATTGTGAGATTGAATTTTTTTCTCTTTCTTGTTCACGTGATTGTGTGATTGTAATTGGTTTCTGTAATTTGTATAATAGATTCAAGAATTTTGTTTTAGAATATGACATATCACTTGCATCTATGTGGATTTTCTACAGGGTATCAAAGTAGGAATCAACTTAATTTATTTGATTTAAAATCAGATTAAATAGTTGTAACTATTGGAGGAACTAGTGAGAGGTCAAGTAAATTAAATTGGTTTTAATTTACATGTAGTAACAAATCAGATAATTGATAATTATCTCAAAAATAACTTATGAAAGTCATTTATGAGAAAGATTCAATTGAGATTGGATTTAAAGGGAAGTGTATTATCAATTGTATAATCATAAAATTGTAGAGGTGGTGCATGCAGTAACAAGAAGGCCTAAAATAAGTCATTCCTTAATTAGAGAACTCACTAATTTTAACCATTTGAATTCCCTTTAAAAGGAGGAATGAAGGAACAAGTTTAATCATTTTTTTGGTGAGAAAAAGTTGGTGAGACTAAGAAATAGGAAGCAAAATTTTGTGCGTGGATCTTGTGAGAGAAAGGTGTGAAAGATAAGTTTGTGCATAGGGTCATAGTGAGACAACGAGCATAGTGCAGAGGTTCCTCACGAAGAAAAATAACATTTTATTGTTTCATGTTCTTTACTTTATGCAATATGTAGACATCATAGTTTTTAGTTGAGGCTTTCCTAACATACAACTTTGTGTTGTGAAATTGAACTTATTTCTCTTTCATGTTCATGTGATTCTACATTCATAAATGGTTTCTGCAATTTCTAAAATATATTCAAGTAATTTTTTTAAACATATAACAATATCAATTGAATATATGTGAAATTTTTACAATATTTAACACTGGACCATGTGCCAACAATTACTTAATATGATAAAAAATGGCGTTAGACTACTTTTTCCATTCAAACTTCTTACCTTTTCTATGATATGATGTAATAGGACAAGCAATCTGTGAGAAGTTCCTGATGAACCTCCTGTAATAACTTTCCAATCCCATGAAGGATCTCACCTCATCCACATTTCTAGGAGCTACCCACTCTATGATGTCCCTTATATTTTCTTTATCTACTATGATTCCCTCCTTGGAAACGACACGTTCCAACTAATGTACCTCAATTTGAAGGAAACTGCATTTGCTAAGATTAGCATACAACTAATGCTCTCTTAGAAATATCAACACTGTTGCTAAATGTTCAACATTCTCTTCCTCATTTTTAGAATATTAGTATATCATCAATGCATACAATGATGAACTTGTCCAAATAAGGAAGAAACACACTATTCATCAAGCACATAAACATAGCTAGAGAATTAGTCAAACCGAAAGGAACTACAACAAACTCACAATTCCCACACCTGGTCTGGAAGGTTGTATTGTGAATTTCATCTTCCTTTATGCATACCTGATAATATCCCGATCTCAGATCAATCTTGGAGAACATTGTTTCTCCCTTCAATTGATCAAACAATTCATCAATCCTTGACAACATATACATGTTCTTGATGGTCATTTTGTTCAACTACATGTATTCAATGCACAATATGAGAGTAACATCCTTCTTCTTCACAAAAAATACATGTGTTCCCCATGGTGATACTCTTAGCCTAATGTAACCTTTCTCAAGCATCTCTTTTAGCTTCAATTTAAACTCTACCAACTCATGTGTTCTCATCCTGTAAGGTTCTTTTGATAATGGAGCTGCCCCTCATAACAACTCAATAGAAAAATATGCCTCCTTGTGAGGTGGAAACTCTAAGATATCTATGGGAAAAAGATCTTAAAACTATTGTAGAACTGGGTACTTGCTCAAAACATATTCATCCTTAGGTTCCTTACCTTTCTCACTAGAAATATTAATTGCAAACACCACACACCCTTTCCTGTGACTGTGTTTGTCCTGCATACCTGTCACCATTCTTACCGATGTTTCTTTCTTTCTACCTTGTAAGAATCTTGGTTCCCCATTGTAATCCAAGAATTCAATGGACTTTCATAAAAATATACCTTGGTCTTGTGAAGATATAGATAGTCCATATCCAATAGAATATTGTATGATCCTAATGGAAATATGTTCAAGTGTGCTATTGTAGACATGCCATTCAAATCAAATGCACAAGCTCTTACCTAGTGATGAACTCTCTTCTTGGTACCTATATCCAACTACACTAACCAAGACTCTGCATGCACTTATATATTAAAACCACGCTTATTCACCAAGTGAAATCTAACATAACTGTAATTAGATCCAGGGTCAATCAAAATAGAAACAACTGGATCAAAATATTGCCGTCGATCTCAATGATAGATGCATGATGGTTCGCCTTCCTATTATCCAGCACTGCGTAGATCTTGGGAATACTATGTACAACATCTCCCACTGTTCATTCCTCCTGCACACTATAGAGCTACGGTTTACCATCTTGATTTTGTGGGAAATCTCTCCTACGATGATCCCCTCCACAAGTACAACATCACATGGGCTCCCTGTTTTCATTATTGTTCTACGCCTCAGACTGTAGTCCTTGTCCTATGCCAGATGTATCAAACTTCTTAGGTGGCAAATCACTCTATTTTTTATCCATATCTTGACGTCTTTCTCACTTCTTGTCCCATTTTCCTTTATTCCTTGATTTACCTTTCTGGTCTATTTTAGTCTCATATTTGCACTTTGATTTCTCATAACAATGCTTTAGTTTCCAAATAGGCTCCTCCAATTATATGGACTCATCAAACTCAATTATGTCTCTAAATGTTACAAAAAACCCAGTGATGAATCTTTGAATCTTTGAATTCTCCTCCTTGAGGTAAGGCACATATCTCAGTAACTTTAGGAACCTGATAGTATACTCATCATATATCATGAAACCCATATTTACATCATAAAAATCTTTTTCCCTATCATCATAGTATCTCTATGATAGACACTTCTTCCAAAATAGTCTCTCAAACTCACTCCAAGTCAGTTCCTCATAAATATCTATGAATTTCTTCACATCTTCCCACTCAAAATCTACTTTACCTCTGAGACTGAATGTATCTATTTTTGCTTTCATGTGTTATGTGTAATCATGCAACCCAAAGAACTTCTTCATACCAAGAAATCATGCCTCTGAATCCTATGGTTTATTATCCTCTTCGTCAAATATAAGTGGTTTTTATTTCTTAAAATCATTTGGAAAATATCCCCAGTCACTCCTCCTATAAGGGTGATAATGACGATGATCATGATTATTTTTAGAACTAGAACTGGAATGATACCTGTGTCTACCACCTCTCCTATTCGGAGTGTCCAAGAACCTACCATCTCTAATCATATCATCTTTATCCAATGTTTGACCACCATGATATCTACTACCATATGCCGCATTATTCCCATCCTCCTGCCCATAGTTGATCCAAAATGGTACTTGTTTCTACAAATATGAAAAACTTTGAAGGATGACAACATTAACCTCTTCTTACTTTTCGTGCGTCTATATGAGTCTATAATTATTTTCTTTGCAACTCTTTATTTATTCCTTTAAGCTCCTCAGTGTATATGTCAATTCAAAAGAGTTCCCAACACCATGTTTCTCATATGATTCATAGGGATAATCTTTGTAGTCTGCCATCTTGTTATTCATCTTTGATTTCTTTCCTACAATGCAAAATATGTCAGCGAACCAAATCACAGTAAAGAAACATACCTTAGCATAATTCGGGGATGATATCTCATCCACACAATAAACCAATCAATGTAATACATGTATATGTATAATCATATCAACATATAAATAGATAACACATAGGTGTATCAACATGTAAATGTCATTCTAGCTTGAGTCCAGACATCAATGCATAACCATATCACCACACATACCATGACCTCATGCATGAAAAAATCGACCACACCAATGTACATGAAAAATATAAAATTTTAAACACAAAAAATACATAAGCCTAAGCATGGAAAATACACAAGCATAAACACAGACAATACACAATCATAAGTAACATTTAACCAAGCATACACGGACAATACCCATGAAAACATGCAACAACATGTAACCAAACATACACGAATAATATATGTAAAGACATGTAACCCAACATACACGAAAAATACATGTAAGAACATGACATGTATAAATAACATGTAACCAGTCATGCACTCATGATGACACATTCCACAACAACAACATCCTCTTCCACATGTCGAAATTACCACAATCATGAACGACACCATGCATATACAACAAGCATACATATTGCAAGCATGATTAGCACACGAGCAACCAACATGACTACATAACCAAAAAACACCACCCATCTAGTCCAGGGGGTGAACCATGCTCTGATATGACTTTGTAACACCCTCCTCCCATATCTACCCAAGTAACCAACTAACCAGGGTAACCATGTGATGAAGAGTTACTATGATATTGTTCAACCTCCTAGGTGACCTTAAGGAACTAGAACCGATGGAAACATATCAAACAAACCTTCCACATCAGCAAGAAAACTCCCATAAAACATCCAAACCACTCAGGCATCCAACCCCTGGGTCCCATGAAGGTTTTATGCCTTCAAACCCTCGGATGCTCCCACAATATAGGCATGGGTGCATATGGGAGGCTCTGAATTCTCCCACAACATATGCATGAATGATTCTAGGGACTCTCCCCCATGGACTTGTGCCAATGTCCCCAAGTTTTGAGCCAATTTTTCATGCCCAGAGCCTAGGTCACTGCCCAGAAATCAATGATAAGTTTATAAGTGAAATATAACAGTGAAACAATGGTGAAGAAGCAAACATTTGAACAAGGACTTGACTAGACCCCTACTGGCCATGACAGGAATTTCATCAAACATGTCACAAGGATGTAATCTAGAGGTTTAAATAATAGATCTAAGCATAGGCGTCTCTTATTCATATGGGAATCGTTAAAAATAATTGTTGCTACATCACATTAACTTAATTATAGTCTACTTAGGCATATATACATTTTTATTTAATTACGAATCAAAACATGATGAGAACACTTCATCAACATCATAAAACTCAGTCATGACCAATGTATAAGTAATAGAAATGAAAAGAACATAAAAAAAATCTAAGGCATAGAATAAAAAGAATATTTAACCATCAATACAAGGGGAGAAGATCTCTTATTTCCATAAGAAAAATTCAACCAAGTCTGGGACTTCGACATTCCACCCAACCATAGACATGGTTGATCCAAATATCTCTTTGGCCAATCACCCCCGTGCCATATTCCAAGCATGAATGTGGGATCTATAAACCAAATAAATCAAACCAAGATAGAGCTTATAAAGGCTAAACCCCCTCAACCCTCAATCGATAATTCCACCTCACAGCTAGACATCACAACCATAACTAGATTGGTCTCTACCCAAGCTATCCAAGGCTCCATAGTGTTTGTTCCAACCAAGAATATAGGACTATTAACTCAACCTGAGTTGTTTCCGGGCTCCATATTGTTTGTCCAAAAAGGGCTCCAGGACTAGTAACTCAACCCACCTAGGGCTCTAGAGTGTTTTTCGAACCAAGGCTCTAGGACTAGTAACTCCAATGATAGTCAAAGGCACATGAGAACCAACAAGAAAACAAACAATGAAATAAACCCACAACACCCTGGTTATCCAATAAATGGAAAGGCTAGGAAAATCCACTATCAATCCAGGCAATCCTCTATTCTAGTGATAGATCATGACCAAGAAACCACATGCATACACCATGCATGCTGAAACTATAGAGGAAAACATACATGAAACTATGTACCTGCAATCAAAACTCGTTGTAGCTAGTGATCCCAATGTCCTCTTATGCTTTCCTAATCTTCCTTTTCCTTCTTGATCCAAATCTCCAAGTATGCCACACACTATAAGAGTTATCCAAGAAAAATATAAGTATTCAAGAGTATGAGAGAGAGAGAGAGAGAGAGAGAGAGAGAGAATAATGAGAGTTCCAAAAATGCACTGAGCAAAAGCCATGAACGAATCCTCACAAGAATTTTTATTAATGAAGCCTCTCTTTTCTTCATTTTCCATTATTTTACTTAGTTTTCCTCCTCACATGCAACCTATAACCTTTCACCTCTCTTTTCTCCTAATTTCCATTATTTTCATAAATAAATTCCAATAAATGCCACTTTGTCTTTCCAGATCCTTAGCCATTTCCTTTTCCAATTTCCATAGCCATAATAAATTGTATGAACACCCGTAGTTGAATTTTTTTCCCAACATTAAGCTTGTAATACGTGTCACGTGACCTTGGCTATTATTTTTCCTTTATTAACTTTTATTACATGGAAATTTTCACTAGGGTTGTTACAGAGGCATCATAAAAATTGGAGAACTCTTGATCGACAAGTAAGTGTCATATTGTTTTGTATATCTCAATATATAGATCATATGGATACCTTTTGCAAGGAAAGAAACAAGTTCATTGGATTATCGAATTTCCTAGCATGGAAGAAGAGGGTTGTCTTTGCACTCACAAAAAATAAAATCATGGAATATTTCCTTGGTGAAATTATTGATCCAAGAAAAGATATGACTTGAGAGTTATAAAAATACAAGAAGGGAGAAGTAATGGCACAAAAAAAAATTGTTGAATCTATAAAATATCATCTTGTTCCTTTGTTTTTGATCTAAATACATATAAGGCTATGTATCATAAGTTGGTAAAGTTGTACTCTATCAGTACATCAGGTCAAAGGATTTTCTTGAGGAATCAACTATATAGAATAAGAAAATCAAAGGATGAATGCTTGGCCACTTATGTCATGAATATCTCACAAATAAGATATAAGTTGTGTTAGGGTCATATCTTTTATAGGATAGATTGATAAATACTTGTTGATTTGTATAAATATGTTGTAAATAATATTTCATATTTCAAATTATTTCCAAGAAAAAGAAAAGAAAAATAGAAAAATAGAAAAAGAAAATAAAAATAGAAAGAAAAAGGGGATAAAAAAATACACATTTGTGAAATAAAAAGATACAAAATATAGAAAATAAATGAGCAAATCTCCAAATAAGTGATCTAGTCTAAATGCCACTCAAACAAATAAAAAATGATATATAAATTTAGAAAAATAAAGAATAAGGCTTGCTAGTCTAAGTGTAGCATTAGAGATAAGTTAAAAAATTTAATTAGACTAAATCACACAATTTAGGCACGATTATCCATGTAATAAATTTATTTTTCTTTCTAATTGTGATTAATTAGTCTAATATTGCCTTTAGTCCATATTAATTTAATGTAATAAATTTTTTTAGGACACAATGTTTTTTCATTTTGTAAAAAAGTTTGTATAAGTTTCAATTGTGTCGATTTAACCTGCCCAATCCAACGGTGGGCTAGTAGCTTCTGACCCCCCCAGACCATCTGACGATTAACCATGGGGGGTGTTAGCACTCATTTTCCCAAGATTGAGAAAGGAATCCAAAGAGGTAACCACAGACCAACTTTTGAATTGGTATCTATCCCTACCAAATTAGAGAAGACTCTCTCAAAATCAACCTCACAACCATTGGAAGTGAATGGAGAATATTAGGGTTTTAGTCTAGTTATAATCTCAATAGTATTTTGATTAGGGTTTGCTACATAAGAAGCACCAAGTTTAGGAACTAGATCAAGTATTCAAAAGGTCAGTTGCAGACATAGAATGAGGTAAGGTAGGTGTAATCAGTTACACAAATTAAATTTTCATTGTATTGTGGTAAGGAAAAAATCATATAGAAGGAAATAAGTGAGCATAATGAATTCACTTGTTCAAAGGTTCAAAACAATTATGTACAATCTCAAACAAAACAAAGCATTTAGACAATGTATTATGTTTAAAAACTTAGGATATTAACACAAGAAGAAATGTAGATGGATGATAGACACATTAAATAAAAAAATTCATAATAAATACTTGATAAAATAGTACCACTTACCGCAACACATGAATCCCATAAAATAGTTTCAACTTTATATGATTTATGCCAAAAATCAAGCACATCGGCTCCAAAATGTATGAACTTCAACTATCCAAACATTATCTTTGAATTATATCTTAGTACATATAGATGAATAACAACATTTCCCCTCTAAGGGGTAGAATCCTGCTTCATAGGAACCAATTCATGAACCTATCCTATCCATTGCCAAATATAAGGGAGTTAAAACTAACTTTCCCCTTTTTTAGTTAATTGGTTGAGCTTATCTCTCCAAGCACTAATTACAAGATTCCTTACAATATTAATCATTAAAAAAACCACTTATATTAGATAAATCATTAGAAAAATATTATATAAAACCAATTGACATTTAACCCTTTTACTTGCAGTAAAAACCTTCAACCACATAAATGAAACAAATAACCCAAAAATGCAACAAATCGATAGAAGAAGCACAACGAATAGTTGTCTTGATATTTTTATGACTTGGAAGAGGTTCTAAACTTTGTTGAAGTCCTGTGAATAAATTCTGAGAAGTGCACTACACCCTGGAGTCTTTGAAAAATCAAAAAACATGATTTTGACCTCTTTGAACTTGATATCAAAATAGACTATCCAGAAACGCAGCATATTCTCCAGAAGCGCAACCAAAAAATAGTGGTGAATGATGAAATGATATATTTTTAACCATAACATATTTTATAAAACTGGGAGAGGTTTTTTTATATAAATTTCTAGTAGAGAGAAAATTCTCTCGGTTTTTGGAAATTCGTTTCCATTTTCTCGTAATCCATGCCACAAAATAATGGCTAAAATAGAGAAGAAAAATTGGAGAATTTTATTTTTTGAAATAGGTCTCTAAGAAATTTTTATATCTGCCAATCTATGATACCTATGTAGGAAATGAAGGAGGGTATTTTGAATAGGTTTTTCCTTACCACAAACCTCCTTTGGTTTTCCAAAATTCATCTTTATTTGGTCAGAAACTTCTTTTGAAAATGATGCAAAAAAAAATATTCAAAAGCACAACGAATTTCAAAGGAGGTAAATGAGAGGGAAGGTGGGTAGGAAAAATATAAGAAAATTATGGGGGGTAAGGATAGATGTTAGGAATACAATGGACATGGAATTTCTTGAAATGAGTGAGAAAAGAGGGGTGAAAAGGGAAAAACACATACTTAGGCCAGAAATGCAACGAGAGTCCTAAAAAGGTGGCAACAAGGTGTAAAAATGGAATTGTTTGATCATTTTCTTCAAAATTATGAATCTACAAGTATCCTCGGGTACTTTTCTGGTATCCTTATGTCATAGGCTATCCTTGAAGGCTTTAAAATCTTGATTTTGACCCTCTGAGAAAAATCACATCAACTAGTTGTTGTGTTTATGTAGGATTATTTTGACTTTGTGCACATAAATTCTTTGTCCTTTTCAAGTTCAACAACTATGGTATCATCTATGGCACTTTGGGCTTCAATAGGAGATGTATCTTCTACATTCTTTTCCTTTCTAGCCATTTCTCTAGTTTTAGTTCTCCTAGGTTGTACCTAAATTTTCTTCTCTTACAACTGCTCTACATCAGTGATTGCTTTACCTTTATCCTTTGTTGTCAAAACACCTTCTTGGATTGATGATGGAGGGTCTTCTTGTGAATTTCTCTGCTGCAGTAGGATTAGCTTCAATTTTTTATTCTCTGTCTAGAAGAAATCCACCATGAAATTGGTTTTTTCTAGGTCATCCTTCAGCTCTCTAATCTGAGCATATTTCTCCTTAATTATGTCATATGCTACCTTATTTCCATGTTGTTGTCCTAGGTCAGTCATCTCAAAATTAGGAGGTATTTTTTTTTCACTTTTCAAAGGTGAATCATGTATACTCCTAGGTGATTCCTCTCTCATGGCCTCAACCTACACTTCTTCTTTATTAAAAAAAATTAACTTCTTACCTTTCTTGTTTGTCTTTGAAATCTCTTCTCTAGGTTGAGTTTTTGTCACTGATGTCATGATTGATGTTTTAAATCCTTGTAGTCTGGAAAATTATGGAGGAGTGCTTTTAATTTTTTGAATGGATTGATACAGGTAAGAGATCAGTTTCCTCCAAGAAACTTTCCCATTACATATGATGTATTACGAAAGTAGCATTATAGCTAGACAATGACTTAGGACCATTTGAAAACCAAGAGAGATGTCAAATTTTATTTGAAAATATAAAAATTTTACCATAGTGCTCTAACTATAGTGGAAATATTAATTTTGATCATTGTGAATAGTGGACGCTAACATTCGGTCTAATGGGGATGGAATCTCCTTTAGGAGGTTTTAAGAACACCGTAAACTAGGTCAAATTTTTCATTGGGCAATGGAGTCACTACGGATACAATCCTAAAACTGACTCAACTCAAACTAACAACTGAACTATATATCGTCAATTGCAAACTCTACTGGAAAATGACATTGAAAAATATGCTCAAAATTTTGATGTTATTCATCACACCTTACCTATTCTAACTGATCCATAAGTGATTTGATCAAGTGAAGTTGAAGATCCAATGTAAACATTCAAGTAAATGACTACTTGAGTGATGCTTGCATTCAACTCCACATGCATAAAGAAATATTTAGTAAATGGAAAATCAAAATGAAACATGAGTCCAAAACTTGTGTTGGTGAATAAAACAAACTCCACTTTTCTGATGGTACCAAAAGGCTACCTAAGGGGTCTTGAAAATCATGAAAAATTACCTCTTCTTGATCAACAAAAGGATACAAAAAAGAATTATCCCAATTTTTGGTTGTTCTTGTACTATGCCATGAGTTTCAAGACCACTCTCATAGTAAATGGGGGAAGTTTGTTTATCATTCTGATTATTAACATCAAGGAGATACTTTGTTTATTCTTGAACATTTTCACAAAATAAATCCACAACATATATACTAGCAAAAATTCAAGATAACCCTTCATGTGATTCTATTTGAAGTGTGTCATATACCAGGTTGTTTCTTTCTTGCAGCTTTATAGTATGTGTTGTTTGATTTTCTAACATTTCTACATCTGCTACTTTAGAAAATTGATTAAGCCCAATTTTTTCTTGAATCGAAGAATCAACAAATGAACAGTGTATAGTGTAGAAATTTGAATAACTGTTAAGTTATTCATCGAGATTATCCTGATCACACACTATTTGAGCTTCATGCATAATACATAACCTCTTCTACTATTGATCATTAATTGTGGAAATATAAACAATCGCATGCGCACATTAAAACCATAAAAAATCACACATATAAACAAAGTATTTATGGGAAAGCTTAAAGCTGAAAACCCCCAACTATGAGTATATTATAATGATAGAGATCATGTAACAATCATTGTACAAAATCCTCACAAGCTCTCAGTACAATCTCCAATTTTTACACACTACACAAGCTTAGATCTAACAAAACACATGCTCCAATCTGCTCCACCTGTTAGCCTGCCTCTACTGCGCAATCCAAGATGAATAATGGCCCAATCTGAGTTCGAATCCACCTGGTATGCACTACGCAATCCTCATTGGCATCTCCATCAATGTGTGGTGCAAACTCATGCACCAGTATAGTCACAACTGATAGTCACACTACTCTTTCACCTACCTCTTCACTGGTCTCCACTGAAACTGTCCATGCACTGAAGTTAAATGATGTATTCGTTAGTTGATTAATGAGTTTATAATTAGTGAATTAATTAATAATTAATTCACACCACTCTCACTAATTGTATCAATTAGTTAAACTGAATACAAATAGCTCAACTATGTTTAGATTAGTTAAACTGAATACAACTCCACTAACTTCCACAATCAACTCCACCAAACTCTGTCACATGAGTTCTAACTGAAGTATCCATGCAATAGCTCCACATAACCCTCAGGAATAGCGTAATTCCTTCTGTCAGCTCCTGTGCCACATCTGTGCACTTAACTGAAGTGCTCCAAGAGAATAAGATAATGTTTAGAGTCAAAATATTATTAAGAGCTAATAATATTCGACATATCTATTTTTAGACTGGCAATCTAAAAATAGATTCCACCCAGTATGTCTAAAAATAGAAGTCCATCTATTTTTCCGACTTGACCAACCATCCACAAATAGCATCCTGCAACTCATAAAACATGATCGATATATCTAAAAATAGACTTAGTCTAAAAATAGACTTTGCGCCAAAAATAGCCTGTGGGCCCACTTAGTGAAGGCGACTTCTTTCCACTAAGCTCATCATATTGTTGCAATATCAACACTCCCTCTCAACAAGAGATGGATTATCTGCAACCCCTATCCTACCTCTATGGTATTCAAATTTTCTCCTGGTGAGCACCTTCGTCAAGATATCAACGTCCTGATCTTCCGTAGGAATGTATGAAAGTAACATGATCTTCTGCTGCACACAATCTCTGATATGATGATACCGGATGTCAATGTGTTTAGATCTATCATGAAATACTGGATTAACTGAGAGTTTGATGCAACTCTGATTATCACAATAAATCACGGTAGGCTTTAAGTGTGATAGAACAACCCGACCGAGGATCTTCCTCATCCATATAGCCTCACATGCGACGAACTTTACGCATATACTCGGCCTCTGCTGGGCGAGTGCCACGGATATATACTTCCTTGATGTACCAGAAGCCTGCTGTCGACCCGATGCGAAAATCCCTCCGGATGTGCTCTTCTTTCCGTTGGGCTCCTGCCCAATGCACGCTCAGGTAGAAGCCACCGTTTACATCACCTCATGCGCTTATCTTTGTTACTGAATCCATATCCCGATGTGCCTCTGATATATGTGCCTTTGAGATATCTCAATACATGCTTTCTTGCCTTCCAGTAGATCTTGGTTGGCTTAACTATAGCTTGTGAAAGGCTGGTTACTTGACATAGCATATGTCGGGTCGTGTATTGACCGGATACATAAGCGACCCCACCAATTGTCGATAAACAGTGGCATCCACTACCTCCGCCGGAGTAGCATCCTCCTTCCTCCAACCACTAGGAAGAGGAGTATCAATAGGCTTGCAACCATGCATGTTGAACTTCACCAGTATCTCCTGGGCATACTTACCCTGAGAAACAAACAGTCCACCACTGCACTACCAAATTTCCAATCCCAGGAAATAATGAAGGAGGCCCAAGTCCTTCATCTCGAACTCCTTTGCAAGATCAACCTTGCATGAGTGTATCAACAGTTCATCACCTGTCAAAATCAAATCATCTACATAAAGTACAATGATCAGCAACTTACCCTCCACCACTCAATTTGCTATAGGTTAGGATCCGCCTCACTCTTGGGAAATCCAAGTACGGTGAAATAAGCGTCTGCTCCGTGTGTACCAAGCACGAGGTGCTTGTTCAACCCATACAACGCTCTCTTGAGACACATGCGACTCAGCTGCTGAAGATATCGATCTTGAAACCTTTATGCTTCTCTATGAACACCTCCTCCTCAATGAATCCATTGAGGAACGCAGTCTTCACATCCATCTGATGAATGTGCCACCCCATCTGCGCTGAGAGAGCAAGAATCGTTCGTATGGAATAATACCTTGCGACGGGTGCAAAGGTCTCCCCATAATCGATCCCCTCAATCTGTGAAAAGCCTCGGGAAACAAATCTTACCTTGTACTTCTCCACACTCCCGTTAGCTACCTGCTTCACTTTGTAGATCCATCTCAAACCCACCACTGATTTTCCCTCCAGCCTCGGGACAATATCCCATGCACTGTTTCTGACAATCGAATCATACTCTTCCACCATGGCATCTACCCATGCGGGGTCCTCCACGGCTTCCTCGAAATAGGATGGCTCTGTCACGATACACTTTCTTATAAGAGCCATGTATCCAGTATACCAGCCAGGTGACTGTCTTTGTTTGCGCTGTGATGTAGGTGCTCCTACAACCTTCTCTGCATCTTGAGCCAGTCGCTCAGCTTCTATAATGCGCTTCCGCCCTCTGATGGTTGGCACTACCTGAGTGGTCTCTTCCACTCCATGAACCTCATCTCGTGGCCGATCCACATCCTGAGACTCATCCTTAGAAACTAATAGCTCCTCATATGCATGCAAGTGTGGCTCCCTCTCAAGCGAACACTTCATGGCTTTCTCCTCCTGAAATTTGATATCCCGTCGCACAACAGTCTTGTGACTTTCTGGCAAATACACACGATAGTTGTGGGGCGTATCAGTGTACCCCACAAATATCCCAACCTCTGCAATTGGCTCCAGCTTCTTCCTGGCATCCTTCATCACATGAATGTAAACAGGTGAACCAAAAATCCTCAAATGGGAAATATCGGGCTTCTTACTAGAAAACGCCTCCTCGAGTGTACTCATGCCAAGTATCTTGTGAGGACAACGATTCTGCACATATACTGTAGTATTGCATGCCTCCGCCCACAAGTGAATGGGTAGGCCCTGATCATGCAACATCGCCTGTGCAACACCCACGATCGTTCTGTTCTTCCGCTCAGCAACCCCGTTCTGTTGTGGGTTATGAGGTGCTATGATCTCTCTTCGAATTCCTTCTGCACTGAAAAAGTCCTTGAATTCGCCAAAGATGAATTCACCACCATTGTCGCTCCTAAGAGCCTTCACCTGCTTCCCCGATTCCTTCTCAACCAACGCCTTGAACTCACAGAACTTTTAGTATGTCTCGCTCTTCTTCTGCATGAAGAAGATCCAGCACTTCTGAGAATAATCATCAACAAAGATCACATAGTACCTGTGCTTTGCTGTCAAAGCTACTGAGAAAGGTCCACAAACGTCTGTGTGAATTCTCTCAAGGATCGTCGTGGCGTGACTATCCTTCTCGTGAAAGGTGGCTTTCCTGGTACACCACAAGGGCCACATCCCTTGCATTGATCTAACTATGCAAGAAGTGCCCTTAGGAAGCCCGATGAAATTTGCTAAGAAGATATCTTCAAAGCTCCATGGTGAAGGTGGCCCAATCTCCGGTGCCACAGCTTGCCATCATCCCAGCTCACCACTCCTTATACCTTGCTTTCCATTGCTGCACAGCCATCTACCTACAATTGATAAAGGTTCTTAACTCGAACCCCTATCCTCCGGGTCTCACCAGTTGCCTTACTACGCAGGAAAGCCTTTCCCTCGCTAAAGACAACATCATATCCCTTGTCTTCTAACATCGCCACAGAGATAAGATTCTTCTTCAATCCTAGAACATGCATCACGTCCTTCAATATGAAGGGTTTACCGGACTCCCTCTCAAAGGAAATGGTACCGATATCGGTCGCACTGTATCTACCATCATCGCCCATCTCGATGTGCACTCCAAGATCTTTCTCTTCCAAATCAGAAAACAAATCTCGATCTCTTGTCATGTGAAAAGACGCACCACTGTCCAAGAACCAAACTGAACCCATCACACTTGATACCAAGCATGCGATTAGCGAAAAATCCAGCTCAAACTGTGAGGCTAAGGCCTTTCCAGCTGCAGATCCAGCAGCCTGCTTATTTTTCTTCTTCTGCGAACAATTTGTGGCATAATGTCCGTGCTGGTGACAGTGAAAGCACTTCACCTTTGACATGTCCTGCTTCTTGCCTTTCGCATCGAAATGAAAAGCTTTATTACTCTTCCCCTTCTTTGCTTTAGCAGCCAAAGCACAATTATCTTCATCAGAGTTCCTTGATGAAGATCCATCCCTGGTACTCCGCCTTATCTCCTCTTGCACAAGATCCGACCAAAGTTGCTCCCATCCTGGCAATTTCTCCCGACCATTGACAGAGTCCTGATAGGAATTCCAACTCTTCAGAAACCCAAGGAGAGCCAAGCTCACCAAGTCCTCATCATCAACAGTCACCCCCACACTTCCCAGCTCATCCCTGCATTGGGTGAACTTCGTGAGGTACTTGGGCATACTGTCACCTTTCTCCATGTTTATGTTTCTGAGTTTATCCTTGAGCGCCAACTTCCTTTGGTTGCTCTTGCTTTGGAATAAATCTATCAAGGCTTTCCACATAAATAATGGAGAAGCCTTACCATGAAGGTTGGATACTATTGGAAAAATACTGAGAGGGGGGGGGGGTGAATCGGTATTTAGTGCAGACTGAATTTTTTTTACTTTTTCTTTCTCTAAAACCCATACGCTACTTTAATGAATCCAACTCGCGTATACATGTGGATATCCTTAATAAAACTCGCTTATTAACAGAGATCTCATTATGCTGATAATTCTTAGCTTAGATCATTGCATCATTCATTCATTAGATGTTTAGTAAGCGATAGCTTATGTGCGGTAAGAATAGAATAAATCATCACACATAAGCAACACACATGAACCCCGGGATTTAAGGGTAGAAACCCAATTCGGGGGAGAACCACCGCGTTGTCGTCTCGAACTTCAATATTTTATTATAAATAAAACATCTTACAACAATGTACTGGCGCAGACTCATACCAGCACGCAGGCACCCACCTGCAGAAGGCTACAACCTTCTCTCATTTACCAGCCTCTCCTGGAAGGGAGCTACAACCCCCTGCTCTCGTTTACCAGCCTCTCCTGGAAGGGAGCTACTACCCCTTGCTCTCGTTTACCAGCCTCTCCTGGAAGGGAGCCACTACCCCCTGCACTCGTTTACCAACTACCACTGGAAGGGAGCTACAACCCCCTCGCTGAAGGCTGCGGCCCTCAGCACCATTGTGGACCACGTTTCATCAATTTTCATACTGGATCCAACAGCTTCCATACAACACAACTTGTAGGCCAATTTTCATCATATTTTCAGACTGGACCCACTCCACACATTTAAGCTCAACATTCATCAAACTGAAACTTATAACCCCATCAATTCATTCATTGAATCATCGACCAATCAACCAACGACTTGATCTTCAATTAACATAATCAGCAAAATATTCATCATTCAAATAACCCAGTTCTGTATGAATACATCATTGACAGATAACAGTAGAACAGCAAAATAGATCAGGCACTTACTTTAGCAAACCCTAGATTCCATACACGCTTTTACTTCACTGAACCTACGTATGTACGTGCTTTCATGCAGACCAACCCGCGTATAATTCTGTGCATTCTTTAGAAAACCCTAACTGCCCATACGCGCTTTTCTTTAAGCAGACCCGCGTATACACGTGCTTTTAATGAATCGAACCTACGTATACATCTGTAACTTTTCAGGATTGTGCAGCTCTTCAGATCAGATAAACAACTCAGATCTAATCCTCTTCTTCAGCAGATATTTGCCTCATCTCAGATCTAAACATTCCATAAACAGATCTAGAAAATACATAGTCATTTTAGATCTAGAGATCCCTCTTCATCATTTTCTTCATAGGTGCATTATTAATTCAGATTAGTCAATAAAATGATACCCTTCCATGCAGATATACTTCAACGTGAAGTATTCATTAAAACCCAGACTTATGCACACCCTTGCACTATGATTTTCTTCTCCTTATATAGATTTATGTTTTGTCAATACCATGAGCCAAAACCACACAACTTCCGATGGTATTCCTGGACGGGATCAAATATATAATCAAGCGCTCAATACTTTGGGTCAATACCATGGTAATGTCCCCTCGTTTCCTAAATTTAGAGCGCAAATGGGCATACGCTACTTGTCACGCACATTTCCGCGTACATACGTGACTTATCCTTAACAAACCCACGTATGCCTTGTGACATACCTTGTTCAACATTATTCTAGCACTTACTTCTGAAATGATCTGTAGATACATCAGATTTACATCATTAACAACTCATCAAGTAAGTTTTCATCAAGGAAAACTTCATTAGGAAGGTTCCATCAAAGTCAACACATTGTATCACATTGCCAACACAATCTCCCCTTTAACTCATCAAGTAGGTTTCCATCAAGGACAACATTCTGCATCATATTTCCAACAATCTTATTTCATCAAGTAGGTTGCCATCAAGGAAAATACATGCCAAAAATCTTCCCCTTTGGACTTGATGGCAACCATGATGGTGTTTGATCACCACAACAGATAGATATATTGATTATAACCATTATGCAAACACCATGATACTCTCCCCCTATTCAAACACCATGAAACTCTCCCCCTTTGACATCAAGGGCAAAGGGCGGACCAAAACAAGGTTTTTCTTCTCATGTAGAAAGAAGAGATCTGTAAATCTGATGTGCACTGAAGTTACCATGCTCCCCCTGAGTTCATGTTGAAGCTTCAAGCATATTTTTCAATGAAGTACATGACTTTATGACCTTTCCTATCACCAAGGACTCATTCTTACAGCAAAGATCCAACCAAGTGGATTTACATATGTGACTCAAGTACCCAACCAAGTGGGTTTACACATTTTGACTCAACTACCCAACCAAGTGGGTTTACAAATTTGACTCAAATACCCAACCAAGTGAGTTTACACATTTGAACAAGTCCTAACATGACTGAATATTACACTTTTTCATCATAGTTCTCAACATGACCTTTTCATCAAATTACAAATATGACTTTTTATAATCAAGATCAAGGAATATCAATCATGAGATCAGATCACAGCAAATCAAGAGAATGCCAACAATGCATCCTTTCCACATGACCAATGCTCCCCCTTAGCTTGTGCATCCTGAACACTTTCAACAACAAATAATCAAGGCATCTTCATCAACAATATCAGAGAATGAAACATAATTATGATCACTAGAGCACCACCAGAGATACCAAACAGTACTGTAGCTATGCTGAAAAAAAAATGTTGACCCAGAAACATTCTGTCAGCAACCACCCATACGCAGTTTTCTGTGTATAAACTCGCGTATATACGCGACTGTCTTTCAGGAAACCCACGTATCCAATTTTAATCTTCTGATTTTAAGTAGATCTGATCTTGTACATGGTAGAGACAACTCCCAGCTTCCATCTGAGATATTCGAATGCTTCCCTGGGATATATGAGAGAAGAAATATAGGACAATGTAGCTATGTTTTCAAGTGTCATCCAACATTTGTAGCATAAGTGCATCAGTAACCAGGCCTTCAGACTTTTTGCAGCAACAACAAATTCTTCCTAATAGGAATTATCATACCAGAACAACTTCTTCAATAGACAATATGTGTCAAGCAATCATCCATGTGATCTGTTATCACCAAGATCTTCAAGATTTATCATGATGTAACATATGTAGAAATTATGTCAAAAGTCATCAGCAACAAACTCTGCATGATCTATCCTCATCATAAAACTTTCATCTCATCCATGTGTGAAAACAAAAGAGATTCTTCATCAAAAACCAAACAGGGCTCATCCATAATCTTATCATAAGAAAACATGCATCACATCATCATCATTTGAGTATGAGAACTAAGGAATAAGCAGATACAATTCCAACAATGCAATCATTAGTAGTTAGACTGATGCTCCCCCTGAACCTGTACTCCTGTTCTTGAGCCATCTCACTGTTTTCCTTAACAGAAAAGAATACGCGACTGTCTTCAGCGTAACTCGCGTGTATACACAGATTTTTTTCATTCAACCCACGTATGGAAAGTGAAATACTGAAAATTTCACACTTTCATCTCCCCCTAAATTTGTACTACCTATACATCAGATGCACTGTCAGAAATAAACATAACCAGAATTACCAAACCAACCATGAGAATCACCATATATTGCTCCCCCTGTGATGATACATTGCTGATTCCTCTAATGTATCTCACATCACTCCTAAAATCATTACGAGAAGTAAGCTTTAGAAGCGGATGACTGAAGTAGGGTCAATATTCCCTACGTTTCTGACCAGTCCTCCTTCTTTTTCCAGCTTTTCTTGAAATTTCTTATTGTATGCTAGAAATTATCCAAATTCTTAGATCTATTCATCCTGCATTCCTTTTCTACATGTCCATACTTATTACAAGAATAACATCTTATGTGTCTAGAAAATTAAGCATAAGGATCATGATGTGATTTCCTATTCTTTCTTCTATTACAATCAGCTGCTTTATGACCAAACCTGCTGCATGAAAAACAACATCCCTTAAAGAAACCAGAGTACCTGTCTGAGTAGATTCTGTTTGTTTGTGACTGAAACATTCTGCTTCTGCAATTGGCTGCAACATGCCCATAATTGTGACATTTAAAGCACTCAACATTATTGATCAAAGGAGGGAATGATTTCTTTTGAGAGTTCATAATTGTCGGTTGCTCTTTTGCTTCTTTCAACACTTCAGGTTTTGCATTGATATCTTTTGAATCTTTAGCACTTCCTTGTGAACTAGATTCTCCTTTAACAGTTTCATGAAAACAAAGACCAAATTTAATAGAAGGAGACCTTTGACTACTAAGAATATTATCCAGAATCTTAGTACTATCTTGAAACCTCAAGAGTTTATCCTTTTCTTCTAATTTAATTTTTAGAATGCTTACCTCAACCTCCAATTTTTAGCATTGCTTCTTCATACTTTCTTCGACCCTTCTTCCTTCTTCTACTTGATCATTCAGTTTTAGAATCTCTTCTTTCAACCCATTTTCTTGTTCTTCAAAAATTTGTAGTAGTTATTCATTCTTCTTATTTGATTTTTCCAGATCTGTTTTGAGCGAGATGATTTCTGCTTCACGTCCTTCTTTTTCAAATGATTGTAGAAGTTCTTCATTCTTCTTATTTGATGCTTCAAGATCTACTTTTAGAGAGACGATTTCTGCTTCAAGTTATTCATTCTTCTTATTTGATTTTTCCGGATCTTCATTTAGATCGATGATTTCTGCTTCAAGTATTTTATTTCGAATGGTTGCATAATTGTACAACCTTTGATACTTGTCTATCTGACCATTCAGTATTTCTATCTGTCCTTTCATTTGAGAGATCATCTCATTGTAGATAAATTCTCTCTCTTTAAATGATCTTTGTTGATCTTCAACTGTAATCTTGAGAGCTTCTTCTAGATCCATAACATTACTTTCACTATCTTTACAAGAAAGTGAATCACAACAACAACATTCAATACCTGTTTTATCTTCTTCATTTTTTGCTACACATGTTTTCTAAGATATCTCCTTTCTTTGAGTAGCCTTCTTCTTTTGCTTCCTTGCCATGAGCACTAGCATATCTTGGTCAGAATATTCTTCATCCTCATTTGACATTCCATCATTATATTCATTTGTATAATAGCTCTTTCCCTTTTCAAATTGTTTCCCTTTATCATGATTTTCTTCATAAGGACATTTAGCAGTATAATGACCAACTCTTCCACAATTAAAACACTTGAAAGGAAGCTTACCTTTGAATCTTCCAGTACCTGGTTGGAGTCTTCTCACAAAATTTGCTTCTTCTTCTTCTAATATGTAACTTGATTCCTTGACAATTTCCTTTTCTTTTCCTTTTGCACATGCCTAAAGGCAACTTCTCTGATTTGAGAGGGACCTTCTTTTCTCATTTCAAAAGCAGTTAGAATACCATGTAGTTGAACAACATTAAGAGTTTGCAGATCTTGCCTTTCTTCAATAGTAGATACTTTTGACTCAAATTTTGAATTCAAAGATCTTAAGACTTTTTCAACCAGTAGTATCGGTTATGGTTTCACCCAAACTTCTCATACGATTTACAATATCATCTAGACGTAAAAATAAACTGGAAATACTCTCATCACTATGCATCCTTAAATTTTCATATTCAATTCTGAGAGTTTGGAGTTTGGCACTTTTTACCTTTGTATCTCCTTCATAGCTTAGAATGATTTTGTCCCATATTTCTTTTGCTAAATTTAGCTGCATTAGTAGGAATAGTTGCCGGATACCGATAACCTTCTTCCACGATTGCCCATACTTTTGCACCAAGACTTTCCAAATATGATTTTGTTCGTATCTTCCAGAATAACAGATTACTTCCATTGAATAAAGGTGGCCTTAGAGAAAGTACTCCTTCCTGACTTCCCATTGTGATGGATCTCCTTCAAGCTTCTGCAAAAGGACCTGCTCTGATCCCAATTGTTGGGAAAAATACTGAGAGGGGGGGGGGGGTGAATCAGTATTTAGTGTAGACTGAAATTTTTTTACTTTTTCTTTCTCTAAAACCCATACACTACTTTAATGAAGCCAACTCGCATATGCATGCGGATATCCCTAATAAAACTCGCGTATTAACAGAGATTTCATTATGCTGATAATTCTTAGCTTAGATCATTGCATCATTCATTTATTAGATGTTTAGTAAGCAGTAAAAATGTGCAGTAAGAACAGAATAAATCATCACACATAAGCAACACACATGAACACCAGGATTTAAGGTGGAAACCCAATTCGGGAGAAAACCACCGCTGCCGTCATCTCAGTCTTCAATATTTTATTATAAAAAAAACATTGTACAACCATGTACTGGCACAGACTCATACCAACATGCAGGCACCCACCTGTAGAAGGCTACAACCTTATCTCGTTTACCAGCCTCTCCTAGAAGGGAGCTACAACCCCCTGCTCTCGTTTACCAGCCTCTCCTGGAAGGGAGCCACTACCCCCTGCTCTCGTTTATCAGCCTTTCCTGGAAGGGAGCCACTACCCCCTGCACTCGTTTACCAGCTACCACTGGAAGGGAGTTACAACCCCCTCACTGAAGGCTTCAACCCTCAGCACCACCATGGACCACGTTTCATTAATTTTCATACTGGATCCAACAACTTCCATACAACACAACTTGTAGGCCACTTTTCATCATATTTTCAGACTAGACCCACTCCACACATTTAAGCTCAAAATTCATCAAAATGAAACTTATAACCCCATAAATTCATTCATTGACTCATCAACCAATCAACCAACGACTTGATCTTCAATTAACATAATCAGCAACATATTCATCATTCAAATAACCCAGTTTTGTATGAATACATCATTGACAGATAATAGTAGAACAACAAAACAGATCAGGCACTTACTTCAGAAAACCCTAGATTCCATATGCGCTTTTACTTCATTGAACCTACGTATGTACGTGCTTTCATGAAGACCAACCCATATATACTTCTGTGCATTCTTTAGAAAACCCTAACTGCCCATACACACTTTTATTTAAGCAGACCCGCGTATATACGCACTTTTAATGAATCGAACCTGAGTATACATCTGTAACTTTTCAGGACTGTGCAGCTCTTCATATCAGATAAACAATTCAGATCTCATCCTCTTCTTCAGTAGAGATTCGCCTCATCTCAGATCTAAACATTCCATAAATAGATCTAGAAAATACATAGTCATTTTAGATCTAGAGATCCCTCTTCATCATTTTCTTCATAGGTGCATTATTAATTCAGATCAGTCAATAAACTGTTACCCTTCCATGCAGATATACTTCAAGGTGAAGTATTCATTAAAACCCAGACTTATGCACACCCTTGCACTATGATTTTCTTCTCCTTATATAGATTTATCTTTTATCAATACCATGAGCCAAAACCACACAACTTCCGATGGTATTCCTGGACGGGATCAAATATATAATCAAGCACTCAATACTTTGGGTCAATACCATGGTAATGTCCCCTGGTTTCCTAAATTTAGAGTGCAAATGGGCATACGCTACTTGTCACGTACATTTCCACGTACATACGTGACTTATCCTTAACAAACCCGCGTATGCCTTGTGACATACCTTGTTCAACATTATTCTGGCACTTGCTTCTGAACAGATCTATAGATACATCAGATTTACATCATTAAAAACTCATCAAGTCAGTTTTCATCAAGGAAAAATTCATCAGGCAGGTTCCATCAAAGTCAACACATTGTATCACATTGCCAACACAATCTCCCCCTTAACTCATCAAGTAGGTTTCCATCAAGGACAACATTCTGCATCATATTGCCAACAATATTATTTCATCAAGTAGGTTTCCATCAAGGAAAATATATGCCAACAGACGCTATGTGATCCTTCACACCCTCCAACAGAATCCTTCTACACTTTGTTGTCTTCTTTTGCCATGCGTCAAGTACGACAACATCAGTAGAAGTAGGCTTTCAGACTTCAGCATCTATGAACTCCTTCAACGCATTATCATCTAACACCGCCTCCATCCTGTCCTTCCATGCAATATAATTCAAGCTTCCCTCAAGGAAATACTCCAATTGCAATCCGTTGAAATACATCTCAACTTCGACACCAAGAAAACACTGCTGCAAATTCAAATTCCACCAGCACAAAACTCAACTGCTTCAATGTTTTTCAATTGCTCTAGTGATCAATACTACTTTGATACCATGTAGAAATTTGAATAACTGTTAAATTATTCACCGAGATTATCCTGATCACACACTATTTGAGCTTCATGCACAATACATAACCTCTTCTACTATTGATCATTAATTGCGGAAATATAAACAATCGCATGCGCACATTAAAACCATAAACAATCACACATATAAACACAGTATTTATGGGAAAGCTTAAAGCTGAAAACCCCCAACTATCTGTATATTATAATGATAGAGATCATGTAACAATCATTGTAAAAACTCTTCACAAGCTCTCAGTACAATCTCCAATTGTTACACACTACACAAGCTCAGATCTAACAAAACACATGCTCCAATCTGCTCCACCTGTTAGCCTACCTCTACTACGCAATGCAAGATGAATAATAGCCCAATATGAGTTTTAATCCACCTAGTATTCACTGTGCAATCCTCATTGGCATCTCCATCAATGTGTGGTGCAAAATCATGCACCAGTATAGTCACAACTGATAGTCACACTTCTCTTTCACCTACCTCTTCACTGGTCTCCACTGAAACTGTCCATGCACTGAAGTTAACTGATGTATTCTTTAGTTGATTTCTGAGTTAATAATTAGTGAATTAATTAATAATTAATTCACACCACTCTCACTAGTGTATCAATCAGTTAGACTAGATACAACTATCTCAACTATGTTTAACTGAGTTAAACTGAATACAACTCCACTAACTTCCTCAATCAACTCCACCAAACTCTGTCACATGAGTTCTAACTGATGTCTCCATGCAATAGCTCCACTTGACCCTCGAGAATGGTGTAATTCCTTCTGTCAGTTGCATGTGCCACTTCTCTGCACTTAACTGAAGTGCCCCAAGGGGATAATATCATGTTTAGAGTCCAAATATTATTAAGAGCTAATAATATTCGACATATCTATGTGTAGACTGGCAATCTAAAAATAGATTCCGCCCAGTATGTCTAAAAATAGAAGTCCATATATTTTTCCAACTTGAAAAACCATCCACAAATAGCATCCCGCAACTCATAGAACATGATCCATATGTCTAAAAATAGACATAGTTTAAAAATAGACTTTGTGCCAAAAATAGCCTGCGGGCCCACTTAGTGAAGGCGACTTCTTTCCACTAAGCTCATCATATTGTTGCAATCTCAACACTCCCTCTCAACAAGATATGGATTATCTGCAACCCCTATCCTACCTATGTGGTATTCGAATTTTCTCCTGGTGAGCACCTTCGTCAAGATATCAACATCCTGATCTTCCACTGCACACAATCTTTGATATGATGATACCGGATGTCAATATGTTTAGATCTATCATGAAATACTAGATTAACTGAGAGTTTGATGCAACTCTGATTATCACAATAAATCACAGTAGGCTCTAAGTGTGAACTGAACAACCCAACCAGGATCTTCCTCATCCATATAGACTCGCATGTAGCCAAACTTGCTGCCATATACTCGGCCTCTGTTGAACTGAGTGTCACGGATCTTTGCTTCCTGCTGTACCAAGAAACTGTTGTCGACCTGATACTGAAAATACCTCCAGATGTTCTCTTTCTATCCGTTGGGCTCCCTGCCCAATCTGCATCCGTGAAGCCACATAGCTTCACCTCATCCGACTGTCTGTACCATAATCCATATCTCGATGTGCCTCTGAGATATCTCAATACATGCTTGCCTGCCTTCCAGTAGAGCTTGGTTGGCTTAACCATAGCTTGTGAAAGCTGGTTAACAGCATAGCATATGTCGGGTCATGTATTGACCAGATACATAAGCGACCCCACCAACTGTCGATAAACAGTGGCATCCACTACCTCTGCTGAAGTAGCATCCTCCTTCCTCCAACCACCAGGAAGAGGAGTATCAACAGGCTTGCAGCCATCCATGTTGAACTTCTCTAGTATCTCCTAGGCATACTTACCCTTATAAAAAAATAGTCCATCACTGCGCTGCCAAATTTCCAATCCCAGGAAATAATGCAGGAGGCCCAAGTCCTTCATCTCAAACTCTTTTGCAATATCCTCCTTGCATGAGAGTATCAACAGCTCATCACCTGCCAAAATCAAATCATCTACATAAAGTACAATGATCAGCAACTTACCCTCCACCACAATCTGGTATAGGTTAGGATCTACCTCACTCTTGGAGAATCCAAGTCTAGTGAAATAACTGTCTATTCGTGTGTACCAAGCACGAGGTGCTTGTTTCAACCCATACAACGCTCTCTTGAGCCTGCACACATGCAACTCACTGCTGAAGATCTCGAAACCTTTGGGTTGTTCTATGTACACCTCCTCTTCAACGACTCCATTGAGGAACGCAGTATTTACATCCATCCAATGAATGTGCCACCCCATCTGCGCTGAGAGAGCAAGAATCGTCCGTATGGAAGAATACCTTGCGACAGGTGCAAAGGTCTCCTCATAATCAATCCCCTCAATCTGTGAAAAGCCTCAGGAAAAAAATCTTGCCTTGTACTTCTCCACACTCCCTTCAGCTGCCTGCTTCACTTTGTAGATCCATCTTGAACCCACCACTGATTTCCCTTCTGGTCTCGGGACAATCTCCCATGCACTTTTTCTGACAATCGAATCATACTATTCCACCATGGCATCTACCCATGCGGGGTCCTCCACAGCTTCCTCGAAAGAGGATGGATCTGTCAGGATACACTTGCTCATAAGAGCCATGTATCCAGTATACCGGTTAGGTGACTGTCTCTGTCTGCACTATGATGTAAGTGCTCCTACAACCTTCTCTGCATCTTGAGCCAGTCGCTCAGCTTCTGTAGTGCGCTTCCGCCCTTTGATGGTTGGCGTTGCTTGAGTGGTATCTTCCACTCCATGAACCTCATCTTGTGGCTGATCCACATCCTGAGACTCATCCTTAGGAACAAATAGCTCCTCATCTGCATGCAAGTGTGGCTCCCTCTCAAGAGAACACTTCATGGCTTTCTCCTCATGAAATTTCATATCCCGTCGCACAACAGTCTTGCGATTTTTTGGAAAATACACACAATAGTTGTGGGGTGTATCATTGTACCCCACAAATATCCCAACCTCTACGGTCGGCTCTAGCTTCTTCCTGGCATCCTTCGTCACATGAATGTAAATAGGTGAACCAAAAATCCTCAAATGGGAAATATCAGGCCTCTTACCAGAAAACGCCTCCTCGGGTGTACTCATGCCCAGTATCTTGTGAGGACAACGGTTCTGCACATATACTGCAGTATTGCATGCCTCCGCCCACAAGTGAATGGGTAGGCCCTGATCATGCAACATCTCCCGTGCAGCGCCCATGATCGTTATGTTCTTCCGCTCAGCAACCCCATTCTACTGTGGGTTATGAGGTGTTATGAGCTCTCTTTGAATTCCTTCTACGCTACAAAAGTCCTTGAATTCACCAGACATGAATTCACCACCATTGTCACTCCTAAGAGCCTTCACCTGCTTCCCCGATTCTTTCTCAACCAGTGCCTTGAACTCACAGAACTTTGAGTATGTCTCACTCTTCTTCTGCATGAAAAAGATCCAACACTTCCGAGAAAAATCATCAACAAATATCACATAATACGTGTGCTTTGTTGTTGAAGCTGCTAAGAAAGGTCCACACACGTCTGTGTGAATTCTCTCAAGGATCGTCGTGGTGCAACTATCCTTCTCGTGAAAGGTGGCTTTCACAAATTTTCCTAAGGTACACCCCTTGCACTGATGTCACTGTGCAAGAGTAACCTTAGGAAGCCCAGTAGAAATCTGTTGTAGTATCTTCAAAGCTCCATGGTGAAGGTGGCCCAATCTCTGGTGCCACAACTTGCCATCATCCCAGCTCACCACTCCTTCTGCCTTGCCTGCCATTGCTGTGCAGCCATCTACACAATTGATAAAGGTTCTTAACTCAAACCCCTATCCTCTGGGTCTCACCAGTTGCCTTACTACGCAGGAAAGCCTTTCCCTTGCTAAAGACAACATCATATCCCTTGTCTTCTAACATCGCCATAGAGATAAGATTCTTCTTCAATCCTGGAACATGCATCACTTCCTTCAATCTGAAGGGTTTACCATACTCCCTCTCAAAGGAAATGGTACCGATACCAGTCGCACTGTATCTACCATCATCGCCCATCTCGATGTGCACTCCAAGATCTTTCTCATCCAGATCAGTAAACAAATCTCGATCTCCGATCATGTGAAAAGACGCACCACTGTCCAGAAACCATACTGAACCCATCACACTTGAGACCAAGCATGCGATCAGTGAAAAATATAGCTCAAACTGCGAGGCTAAGGCCTCTCCAGCTACAGTGCCAGCAGCCTGCTTATTTTTCTTCTTCTGCGGACAATTTGTGGCATAATGTCCGTGTTGGTGACAGTGAAAGCACTTCACCTTGGACATGTCCTGCTTCTTGCCTTTCGCACCGGAATGAGAAGATTTCTTTCTCTTCCCATTCTTTGCTTTGGCAGCCAAAGCGCAATTCTCTTCATCAGAGTTCTTTGATGATGATCCGTCCCTGGTGGAATTTCCAATCTCCTCTTTCACGGATCCGACCAAAGTCGCTCCCATCTTGGAAATTTCTCCCCGACAAATTGACGATCTTTGATAGGAATGCCAACTATTCGAAAGCCCAAGGAGAGCCAAGCTCACCAAGTCCTCATCCTCAACAGTCACCCCCACACTTCCCAGCTCATCCCTGCATTGGATGAACTTCGTGAGGTACTTGGGCATACTGTCGCCTTTCTCCATCTTTATGTTTCTGAGTTTATCCTTGAGCGCCAACTTCCTATGGTCGCTCTTTCTTTGGAATAAATCTGTTAAGGCTTTCCACATCAAGAATGGAGAAGCCTTACCATGAAGGTTGGACACTATGTGATCCTTCACACCCTCCAACAGAATCCTTCGACACTTTGTTGTCTTCTTTTGCCATGCATCAAGTATAGTAGCATCGGTAGAAGTAGGCTTTGGGACTTCTGCATCTATCAACTCCTTCAACTCATTATCATCTAACACTGCCTCCATCCTATTCTTCCATGCAATATAATTCAAGCTGCCCTCAAGGGCATACTCCAATCGCAATCCGTTGAAAGACATCTCTACTTCGACACCAAGCTCTTGCCGCAAATTCGAATTCCACCGGCCACAAGAACTCAGCGCTTCAATGTTTTGCAATTGCTCCAATGATCAGCATCTCTGCTACGATACCATGTATAAATTTCAATAACTGTTATATTATTCACTGAGATTATCCTGATCACACACTATTTGAGCTTCATGCATAATACATAACCTCTTCTACTATTGATCATTAACTGCGGAAATATAAACAATCGCATGCGCACATTAAAACCATAAAAAATCACACATATAAACATAGTATTTATGGGAAAGCTTAAAGATGAAAACCCCAAACTATCTATATATTATAATGATAGAGATCATGTAACAATAATTGTACAAACTCCTCACAAGCTCTCAGTACAATCTCCAATTGTTACACACTACACAAGCTCAGATCTAACAAAACACATGCTCCAATCTTTTCCACCTGTTAGCCTGCCTCTACTGCGCAATATAAGATGAATAATGGCCCTGACTGAGTTCGAATCCACCTGGTATGCACTGCGCAATCCTCATTGGCATCTCCATCAATGTGTGTGCAAATATCATGCACCAGTATAGTCACAACTGATAGTCACACTGCTCTTTCACCTACCTCTCCACTGGTCTCCACTGAAACTGTCCATGCACTGCAGTTAAATGATGTATTCTTTAGTTGATTTATGATTTAATAATTAGTGAATTAATTAATAATTAATTCACAACACTCTCACTAATTGTATCAATCAGTTAGACTAAATACAACTAGCTCAACTATGTTTAACTGAGTTAAACTGAACACAACTCCATTAACTGTCTCATCAACTCCACCAAACTCTGTCACATGAGTTCTAACTGAAGTCTCCATGCAATAGCTCCACTTGACCCTCAAGAATAGCGTAATTCCTTCTGTCAGCTGCATGTGGCACTTCTGTGCACTTAGTTGAAGTGCTCCAAGAGGATAAGATAATGTTTAGAGTCCAAATATTATTAAGAGCTAATAATATTTGACATATCTATTTTTAGACTGGAAATATAAAAATAGATTCTGCCCAGTATGTCTACAAATAGAAGTCCATCTATTTTTCTGACTTGACCAACCATCCACAAATAGAATCCTGCAACTCATAGAACATGATCCATATGTCTAAAAATAGACTTTGCGCCAAAAATAGCCTGTAGGCCCACTTAGTGAAGGTGCCTTCTTTCCACTAAGCTCATCATCTTGTTGCAATCTCAACATAAAGAGAGATATGGATGACTATCCTCATATCTTTGATCATCAAAAGACTAAAAAGCCTGCTACACATGTTCATCAAACTCATAGGATGGAACATGAATATCATATATAAGCATCGAATCTTCATTAAAACATGGCTGAATTTTCCTTTGTTCTTTTGAAATGTCTACAAGTTGTTGAATTTCATCAACAAGTTTGAGAAAAATAAGGTCATTGAAATGCAAATTTATTTCATTTTCACCCAAGAGAGAAATTATTGCCTACTATAAGTTTTTTTGAGTGTTATGGAAACTATTTTTTACATGTTCTTCCTATTTAAAAGGGTTCTCCTGGAATCCCCCTACAATCTCATCATACATAAAATGATAATCTTCATAAATACTTTTCAAAATATGTGCAATAGTCTTTGGCCAACAACAAGGAAGGATGACATTCTTTATACTTATCATACAATGCAACATGAAAATCAGGAAGAGAATATAAGCAACCATTTGGTAGGCTTCCATACCAAGGCCATGATTTTCCCTCTAGAGTGGCCATAAACATCTTCATTAAACAATCCTCATGATATTCAACCTTAAGTTTGCATACATGCATGTGAAATTTGACGAAATGAAGAGCAGAATCATATCCTACTTGATCTCTAAATTTTGGCAAGTATGTTTTCCAATATACCCGAGGCATATGATTTGGAAAGCCTGGAACATGATCTCAATACATAGGAGAAGACCTTCTAGATTGAGAACTCATCTCAATTTATGTATGTTGTCACCAGTGGAGTCTTTGGATCAAGTTGGAGTTGCTAGGTGAATGATCGAGCCTTCATGTGTCTCATCATTTTCCACCATCAACAAACATACCTTATCCTTGTCATTTTCACCCAGGAAAAATGTGACCTTTCGCTCCCTGGAAACGATGCCAAAATATTATCACTCCTCAGTTTCCCAAGGTTGAGAAAGGAAACCAAAGAGGTAACCACATACCAACTTTTGACTTGGTATCTAGCCCTACCAAATGGGATAGTCCTCTCCCAAAATCAACCTCACAGCCAATGGAAGTTACTGGAGAATATTAGGGTTTTAGCTTATTTATCATCTCAATGGGATTTTGATTAGGTTTGTTGGATAAGAAGCACCAGGGTTAGGAACTAGACCAAGTATTCCAAAAGATCAGTTGCAGACATAGAATGAGGTAAGGTAGGTGTTATCAGTGACACAAATTGATCTGTCATTGTAGTGTGGTGAGGAGAAAATCATATATAAGGAAATAAGTGAGCATAATGAATTCACTTGTTTAGAGGATGAAAACGTTTATGTGACGATCTCAAACAAAACAAATCATTTAGACAATATATTCTATTTAAAAACTTAGGAGATTAACACAAGAATAAATGTAGATGGCTGCTAGAGACATTAAATAATTAAATGCATCAGAAATATTGAAGAAAACAGTACCACTGACCACAACACATGAATCCCATAAAAATAGCTACAACTATATATTATTTCTACCAAAAATCAAGTACAACAACTCAAAAATGTATGAATTCAAGTATACAACCCTTCACTTTGACTTATCTCTCAGTACATATAGATGAATAACAACATTTCCCCTTTAAGGGGTAAAATCCTATTTCATAGGAACAAATTCATGAACCTATCCTATCCATTTCCAAATCCTAGGGGAGTTAAAACTAACTTTCGCCTTTTTTAGCTAACTGATTCAGCTTATATATCCAAGCATTAATTACAAGATTCGTTACAATATTGATCATTGAGGAACTCATTTATATCATATAAAATAATTAGAAAACTATTTACATCAACCCAATTAACATTTAACCCTTTTACTTGCAGTAAAAACCTTCAAGCACATAAACACAACAAATAAACCTGAAACACAACAACTCGTTAGCAGAAGCACAATGAATAGTTGGCTTGATATTTTAATGATTTGGAAGAGGTTCTAAGCTTTTTTGAAGACCTGTGAAGAAATTTTGAGATGTTCACTACACCCTGGAGCCTTTGTACCATCCAAAAACATGAGTTTGACCTCTTGAAACTTGATCTCAAAATAGACTGTCCAGAAACACAACAAATTCTCCAGAAGCATAGCGAAACAATAACATCAACAATGAAATGATATATTTTTAAACATAACACGTTTTACAAAACTAGTAGAGTTTTTTGTATATAAAGTTTTATTTGAGAAAAACCTCTCTCAATTTTCGAAAAGTCATTTCCATTTACTCTGAATCTGTGTGCCACAAAATAATGACTAAAACAAACAAGAAAAATTGGAGAATTTGATTTTCTGAAATAGGTCTCCAAGAAAGTTGAATATCTCCCAATATCTGGTACCTATGTAGAAACAAAAGGAGTTTATTATGATTGGGTCTTTCCTTAACAAAAAAATATTTTTGGTTTCAAAAATTCATCTTCATTTGGTGAGAAACGTATTTTGAAAATAATGACCAAAAACAAAGTCAAAAGCACAACGAATTTAAAAGGAGGGAAATGAGAGGGAAGGGGTGTAGGAAAAATTATAAAAAAATTATGGGGGTAGGGATAGATATTAAGAAGATAATGAAGGTGTAATTCCTTGAAATGAGTGAGAGAAGAGGGGTGAAAAGGGAAAAACACAGACTTAGGCGAGAAACATAGCAAGAGTCCTGAAAAGGTGGCAACAAGGTGTAAAAATGACATTGTTCTATCATTTTCTTAAAAATCATCACTCTCCAAGTATCCTCAAATACGTTTCTGGTATATGTATGTCATATGATTTCCCTGCATGTTTGAAAATTTCAATTCTGACCCTATGAGAAAAAGCGTAACAACTAGTTGATGTGTTTCTGTAGGATGCTTTTAACTATGTGCACAAAATTTCTTTTTCCTTTTCAAGTTCAACAGCTATGGTGTCATCTATCGAATTTTTTGCTTGAGGAGGAGATAGATCTTCTACATGCTTTTCCTTTCTAGCCATTTCTCTAGTTTTAGGTCTCTTAGGCTATGCCTTAATATTCTTCTCTTCCAAATCCTCTACATCAATGATTTCTTTACCTTTATCCTTTGCTGTCAAAACATCTACTTGGTTTCATGATGGAGAGTCTTTTTGTGACTTTCTTGTTGGAAATATGATTCTTTTGTCTTAATATTTTGTCCTTGATGGTAAATCTATATTAAAATATGGAGTATATGTCTTCTGGAGAAGCTTAGTAGTCTATAAAAAGAAATGTGTAATGTTCAGCAAAAGATTGGTTAATTTTCATATTACAAGTTCTATATGCGGGTTTGTACAGGCCAGGTCGCGTATACATGCAAATCATAACGATCCAAGTTGTGTATGCCTTTTGTGCTCTAAAAATATGATACCAGGGGGCATTACCATTGTATCAGCCCATAGTATTGAGCACCGTGTCATCTATTTTTATTCCATCCAAGATTACCATCGACAATTGTGTGGTTTTGACTCATGGTATTGGTAAAGGCCAAATCTATATAAGAAGAAGAAGGTATTAGTGCAAATGTGTGAATGGGAATGGGCTTTCACTAAATACTTCTCTCTAAAGTATATCTACATGGGATGAACTCTATTTTATTGGTAGATATAAATCTATGATGCACCCTTGGATACAATGATGGATCAAGATCTCTAGACCTGAAATGACTATGTTCTTGCATGATCTATTGAAGAGATGATTATATTTGTGATCTGGCCATGTTTGATGAAGTGAAGTTAAGAAATCTGGGTAAGTTCTATAAATCTGATACACTTTGAAAATTTAATATTTACAGATCTATACGCTAGTTTGTCTTGGTAAAAGCGCGTATATACATGGTTTTGTCATAGAAAATGCGTGTATGGAAGTTAGGGTTTTCTGAAGCTTATTACAAAGGCTTTCTGTTTATTGCTACTGTATTTATTTTATCTGTTAATGAAGTCTTCATGTAGATCTAGGTTGCTTAAATGTTGTAGATGCTGCTAAGTTGATTATGTATAAATCAAATCAATGAGTGAGTAAATATGTTCAATAATGTCTGATTGATCAAGGGTTCTACAACACTAAAAATATATATGACTGAAAGCCTCAGATCTAGTTCTGAGACTGACCATATTCTATAAGATCAGTATTCACAGATCTATACATAGGTTGGTGTGAAGGAAAGCGCGTATACATGCGGGTTCAGTAAAGAAAAGTAGCATTTGCTTTTTAAGATAATGAATGTTCAAGGTTGAGTTTGATTCTTCATAGTGATTATGAAATATGGGTTATTACTGTGTTCTGGTTATAGTGATCTCACTATTCTAATTGAAGTATTAGGTGAAGGTTATTATTGTTGTTCTTTATGAAGAGTTGTGTTGAAGACATGTGATCTAGTATGAAAATTGATTAAATGTGGTTCGCAATGGTTTTGAGGGTTGAAACCTTCAGTATGGAAGTAGAATCTTCCTGCTAGTAGAAGTTGGTTTTCTAATTAGGGGGTTGAAGCTCCCTTCCCGTAGTAGCTGGAGAATGAGAGAATGCTACAACCTTTTTAAGGTAGATGCATGTGTACTAATATAAGTCTGCATCAGTACAATATTGTAAGCAATTTTTATATAATAAATATTGATGACAAAGATGACAACAACGATGGTTTTTTATCGAATTGGGTTTTCACCTTAAATCTTGGTTTTCACGTGTGATGCTCTTATGTGATGATTTATTCTGCTATTACTGCACATATTTACTGCTTAACTAATAGATGCATAACTGATAAGCTAAGTTAAATATTGTTTCTAAAATTTAATATAACAATAAAATTATGTAAGTATACACAATTTTCTGTTGGTATATTCGTGTGTATATGCGAGTTGGGTTCATTAAATTTGTGTATGGAATTTAGTAAAGAAAAAGTAAAAATTTATCAGTAAGCTTTAAATACTGATTCACCCCCCCCCCCCCTCCCGCCCTCCCCCTCCCCCTCCCCCTCTTAGTATTTTTCCCAACAATTAGAATCAGAGCAGGTCCTTTTGAAGATAGTCTAAGATAGTCTAAGATGAGAAATCAAGATCGGAAAACACCTATTAGGCCTCCTCTCTTCAATAGAAACAATTTAATCTTTTTGAAGACAAGGAAAAGGTCCTATCTTCTGTCTCTTAAAGCAGATGTATGGGCTATAGTTGAAGGATTTTTTCAATATCCAGCTTCAGTTCCAACAAATGCAACAACAAGAAAGAACTATGAAACCAATGCAAAGGAATTCAATGCATTATTGGGAAGTTTGACTGAATCAGAATTTGTCAAAGTCATGCAGTTGAATACAGCAAAGGAGATATGGGACAAAATCATTCTAAGCTATGAAGGTGATGCCAAGGTAAAAAGTGATAAACTCCAAAATCTCAGAATTCAATATGAAAAACTCATGATGGATAATGAGAAAAGCATTGCTAGTTTCTTTTTACATCTAGATGATATTGTAAATCGTATGAGAAATCTAGGTGAAACCATAATTGACACTACTTAGGTAGAAATTTTTTTAAGATCCCTAAGTCCCAAATTCAAGTAAAATGTGTCTACTATTGAAGAGAAGTAGGATCTACAAACTCTTACTATTTTTCAACTTCATGGAATTATGGCTTCTTGTGAAATGAGAAAACGAGGTCCATCAGAAGTCAAAGAAGTTGTCTTCGGAGCTGCTACAAAAGGAAAGGAGGTAGAAGAACAAGAAGGATCAAGGTACGTTTCAGAAGAAGATGAGATAAATTTTGTAAAGAAGCTACAACTTAGCACCAGAAGGTTTAGAGGTAAGCTTCCTTTTAAATTTTTTTCTTGTGGAAGAGTTGGTCATTATGCTGCTAATTGTCCCCATAAAGATAGCCATGAAAATGGAAAGAAAGTGGCTAAAGCAAATACGAAATGGTTTATCAATAGAAAAATCTATTATAATCATGAAGATAGTGACTGTCTATCAAATAGTGAAGAAGGAGAATATGATCAAGATATTAGACTACTCAAGGCTTTTGAAGAAGAATCTAGTGAGTCTAAAGATACTTTTATGGATTAATTAGAAGAAAATGATTTTCTTGAAGAAATAAATCATCTCAAAATATGTTTGGAATAAAAAAAATTTCCATATATACTCTAAAGAATCAGCTCATATAAAAGGAGAAGCACAATTAGAAATTAGAATATGAAATAGTAAGTCTAATAAAGGAAATTGAGAAAGCGAAAACTTTAAATCATAGATTTGCTAAAGGATCTGAAGCCTTAGATGAAATTATCAAGGTACAACGCTCTCCTCTTATAAAAATAGTATTAAAAGGAACTAGAACACCAAGCAATATGTATGTATTGAAAGGTGGCCAAGAAAAATGCTACTTGGGTAAATATTCAAAAAATTGGTTATGGCACAAAAGGTTGGGACATTTGATCTTTTCTCAAATAAGAAAATCCAACATACTCAAAGCTGTTCATGATCTTCCTCGCATCACTCTACTTGAAAGTACCACATGTAAATCATGCCAATTTGGTAAGCAAACCAGGGTGAAATTCAATGCTAAAGAATGATAAGCAAGTAAACCTCTTGAACTTATACATACTAATCTATGTGGTCTTGTAAGGAAAAATTCACCTCGTGGAGAAAAATACTATATTTTATTTATTGATGAATTCTCTCGAATGTGTTGGATTGGGTTACTAAAACACAAAGATGAAGCATTTGAAAAATTCAAGATCTTCAAAGCTTTGTTTGAAAATGAATTAGATCTAAAAATCAAATGTCTTAGATCTGATCGAGGAGGGGAATATATATTAGATGAATTCTTTGATTTCTATGAACATCGTGGCATAAAAGGACATTTTTTTGTCGCTGAAACTCCACAAAAAAATGGCGTGGCAGAAAGGATGAATAGAAAAATTCAACAAATGGCTTGGGCTATGTTTAATGAATTTGGAACTCCCGATACCTTTTGGGGAGAAGCATCACAGACTTCAGTAAATATTCTTAACAAGGCTCATGTTCGAGTAAATAGTGATAAAACTCCTTATGAACTCTGGTATGGAAATCTTCACACTGTAAAGAATTTTATAGTTTTTGGAGATGTGTTCAGGAAGATGAGATGCCTGAGATTCTCAAGGCATGTCATGATGAACCTTGTGGTAGACACTTTGCTGATAAAAGGACAGCCTATAAGATCCTTCATTTGGGATATTATTGGCCATCCCTGTTTAAAGATGCTAAAGAGTATGTCAAAAGGTGTGACAATTTCCAAAGGGTAGGGAAACCTTCTCCTTCAGGTGAGATTCCATTGCAGCCTCAGGTACATATTGAACCTTTTGAAAAATGGGCTTTGGATTTTGTAGGACCTATTAGTCCTCCATAAAGACAAAATAAATATATATTATTTTTCACTGATTATGTTACTAAATGGGTAGAGGCCAAACCATTACTTTCTGCTACTGAAGCATCTGTAGTTAATTTTCTTTTTGAGGATATTTTTACTCGTATTGGTGTCCCAAGGGAAATTGTTACAGATCAAGGAGCTCAATTTACATCAAAGCTAGTGGAACAAATGATGGAGAGGTACAAAATCAGACACAGAAAATCTACTCCCTATCATCCACAAGCAAATGGTCAAGTGGAATCTACTAATAAGGTCATTGAAGGGATCCTAACGAAGACTGTCCATTTACATAGAAGAGATTGGGTAGATAGGCTTCGTGAAGCCTTGTGGGCCTATAGAACTACATGGAGAAGCACAATAGGCCATACTCCTTATGAACTTGTTTATGGAAAGCAAGTTTTGTTTCCCATAGAGTTCCAGATTCAAACTTTCAAAATGGCAGTTCAGTTAGGACTTGATCTAACAGAGGCACAAAAGCATAGATTGGAGCAGATTAATGAATTGGATGAGATCAAACAAGATGCAGTTCAGAAAACAAGTATAGTCCAACAACAAAGGAATAGGTGGCATGAAAAGTACATCAAGGAAAATAAGTTCAAAGAAGGTTACTGGGCTCTCTTGTTTGATTCAAAGTTCAAGGATTTTCAAGGTAAATTCCAAAAATATTGGCTTGGGCCATATGAAATTATAAGAATTTTTGATAATGGAGCAATAAAAATCAGGACAATAGATGAAGATAAGGTCACTTTTCTTGTGAATGGTCATAGATTGAAGCTGTATCATAAGCCACTCTCAAGAGAAGAATTTGTCAAGAAATTCCACGAAAACAGTGATGTGAAGTTAATGAAGAAGATTTTTTCTTCTTCATCAACTTAATTAAATTTTCTGAAGTCAGATAATTGAAAAAAAATAAAAAAATAAAATAATAATAATAATAATATATTAAAGTATAAACATGAAAAATAATCTCTGATTATCATGTTTATATAGAAAAGATAGAGTGAAAATCATAATCTTTCTGACACTTTAGCTTTTCAAGTTTGTTTTTTTTTCTCTGCAAGCAACTATCATAAAATCATAAGTGATTCACATCCCACTTATGATCCATTTCACTCCATTCATCCATACTCCATTTCATTTCATTCATCCATACTTCATTCATTTCATTCCATGGTCCACCTCATTTCCATCTCAAAGTTTTAAGATTGATTTCTTTCTGCAATTGAATAATACAGATCAGAAGTTGCATGCCACTTTTTCACTCCACTTCATAATTTTGATTCATTTCATCCCATTATTCACTTCACCCATACTCCATTACACCATATTTCATTATCCATTTTTAATTCATTTCATACAATATTCCATCATTCCATTCATGCTTCAAACCATTCCATTCCATGTTTTAAGACTTCTACAGGTACATTCTGCAATCAATCAAACATTCTGCAGCCATTCAGACATTCTACAACCAGACAGAAATTCTACAGCCAGAGACCCTGAAGGCACTATCTAGTAATCATTTGATTTAGCAACAAATTGATCCTGCATATTCAAGACAACAAGAAAAATCAAAGGAGTTATGAGGAACTGAAGATCAATTATTAAGGACAAGGCATATCAAAACCATAAAGAAAATTAAAGGAAAGGCAAAGGTATGAAATTATTATAGTGACAAATCATGAAAATTTTAGCATAGTTTAGTCATATATGATTCAAAAAGGTTATTTTAATTAGTCATGTTGATCATTCCTATCAACCATATCATAAAAACTTTGAACAAAAAAACCCTTCCATCTTACCATATTCGATCATCATTTAAAAAACTTAACGGCTAAAGTACTGAAGTGATTTAATTAGTCACGTCATTAGGCCGAAGTATTTAATGATGATTTTGAATTGCTTAACGAAATATCTCCGCATTATTTTCTTCCATGTTAGCTTTTAACTCATATGAACCACCTCACCGCATTATACTCGTTTCAAAACCACTCCATATCATTCATTTCCGCAGCCAATACTTAGCCATTCTGCTCTGTAAAAAGAAGGAAACATCTTTGGCGCAGAAATATCTCTTTAACAGTCATTTCACCATGAGCAGAGGAGCAGTAAACTGAAGGTTGGAAGAAAAGCTATGGGTCTAATAGTGAGGACTGAACCGGTTGGGACCAAGTACTTGGAGGGATATCCACAAATCAGAGAAATGTTACAGCAAGCAGTTTGGTTGCAATTCTTGGAAAAATTCAGTGGTTTTCACAAAGAGGTGACTAAAACATTCGCACGGTCCTTCAATGGAGCCAAGGTTGAAATAGGAGACATTAAATTAATTGTTACAGAGGCTTTCATTGCAGAGGCAACGAAATTACCTAAACAAGGAGAAAGGTGGTTCAAAAATAGGGAATTCTATAACGAAGCATGGAGGCAAATGCTTAAAACCCTAGGTATGGATGTTTCCAATTTTAAAAGGGTATTCCTAGCTCGGCATTAAAGAATAAGTGGAGGAACATGTTGCTCATTTTACAAAATTTTATAACTTGTGAAGGCAGATTTGGTACCCTCTATGTCTACTATATTCGGTTAATGATGCATTTCTTAGATGAGGAAATTAATTTTCCCTTTTTCCTACTTCATAGCCTGAAAAGAATGGCCTCAAACGTTCAAAAAAGGGTTCAATTTATAGAAACAACTTTGTATCACCATGGTTTAGTCAAAATATTAATTGAACATCATGTGAGGAAAATGGGAGATAATTGGGAAAAATTTCTAGTGAGGAACCATTTTGAGAAACCCAAAGAATCTCCACCTGAAAGTAAACCTACAAGAAGAAGCAGGAGAAGGAAAACTTCCAAAGCTATTGAAGTTGAAACTGGTAAATCAATTCAAGAGGACAGTGAAGAGATGATTTCTGAGAAGTTGGCTCAAATAAGGAAGCAACTTAAGAAGGAGAGGATAATAAAAATATATGCCAAAGAAAGAGGTGAAGGGCCATCTCAACCAAGACGGAGCCACAGACTTAGAGGTATACTAAAGAAAACAGAGGTTAGACAAACACGGATCATAAACATTAAGGATGAAGAAACTCTAGAAATTGACCCA
This sequence comes from Pinus albicaulis, assembly GCA_034641835.2. NCBI lineage: Eukaryota > Viridiplantae > Streptophyta > Pinopsida > Pinales > Pinaceae > Pinus > Pinus albicaulis. The sequence goes on from CM076580.1 coordinate 795,675,800, forward strand.
TCACAGCAACAAGTTTACAATTATATTGAGTCATTAGAGAGGAGAGCTTCAGAAAGTAGAGACAGAACTCCTAGCCCACCAAAATCTGAAATTGATGTGCTAAGAAGAGATAAGTATGAGTTAGAAGTACGCAATAGGCACATCAAGAATGAGAATGACATCTTGAGGGAGCAGGTGAAACTAAAAAGTGATATGAATTCAACTCTGTCTTTACAAATGGAGAAATTGTACAAGGCCAGTGAAAATTTGAAGAAGAAAAAAAAAAGAAGCTAAGCAGGGCACTTACAAATTTAAGATTGAAGTTAGTCATAAGGAAGCCCAGAAGACCATTGACTGTTAGGAAAATCAGAAGAAGAGGGTTGGATGTCCTAGCAGAGGTCTCAGAGTACATGGAGTAGTTGCATGAGGAAATGAAAAAACCTTGCAGTGGGGGTATGTTGAACCCCAAAGATGTTCTTCTCTTTCACCACATTCCACTTCATTTTCTTTGTCCCTCATCAATTACAAGCTTAACTGATCAATAGGATTAATTAAAATTTCTTTAAGAATTTATATAATGACTAACTTGCTATGTTTTTATGATTTTTTTGGTGTAGTAATTTTGACTAAGACTCGGCTACATAATACAGGCATTTCGTAGCCAGTCGTCTGTTCTGCAGCCATCCTCATGTTTATGTAGGTTCCAGGTGTCACTACAAAGAAAAAGGCATATGGGTGAAATCGACAACACCTCCCCATCATCTCTTGCTCCCCACGAAGTTTGAGTTAAAGTATCAAAGTGGTTATGCACGTAGAAGAGAAGTAGTTTCCTATCAAAACACAGACTCTACAGATGTCCACGGTTAAGCACAAGACTGTTAATAAGAGTTTTAATTTGATTAGAAGTGGGAAAGACACTTATCCCCGTTTTTCTCAAAGAGTAGTTATGTAATTTCATTATAATTATGACTCGGGAGATCGAGAAACTGTTGGTTAGATTTTGTTTTGTTGCTAGATCTTTGAAGGCCGTAAATACTCTGTTTTTAAGAATTTCTCCTTTAATGAAAGAAAAATCATTTTATTGCACGATCTGAGTCAATCTTGAGTAGATTTGCGTGCTACTCCGGTGGTAGAGGGCCCCTGCTACCTAAGGAGCTTTGTTCATATAATTTAGATAAGTAATTTAGCCTCGTTTCATTCCTAGTTTAATTGACTTTCTGAACTTTGAGTTTTATATTCATTTGCATTAGATGCTACAGTTTAGTCTCGTTCTTATGTACTCTTCCAAAATATTACTAATGTCGAATGAGGTGTGACTGTAGTATTTTAGGAGTTAGTTTTACGTTATTATGCTCAATTACATCAGTTGTATAACTAGTCATGATCTTATAAACTCTTCCAAAATATCACTAATTTCGGATGGGACATAGCTGTGGTGTTTTAGAGCTTTGTTGTGTTCTGTTGAATTTTATGCTTTCATGCTCATTTACATAACATGTTGCAGCTAGTCCTGTTCTACAAACTATTCCAAAATACCACTAATTCTGAATGAGATAGATCTGAAACATTCCAGTAATTAGTTGCATCCTTAGTCTAGTGGTAGCACTCCAGAGGTAGATGTTATTTCAGTTTAATTCTATCACTATATTTCAAGTTTGATAATGGAACTCTAGTTCAGTTTTAATTCACTGCATTTCAAGTTAGAATAGTGGAATTCTAGTTCAACTTTGTTCACTATATTTCAAGTTAGGTTAATGGCACTATAGTCTAGTTGTGGTTACTATGTTTCAAGTTTGATCAATTGCATTCTCAGTGTTATCCATTGTCCTTTAAGTAGTATTAATTGTTAACATCAGATTCCATGGCCTTTATTATTTATAAAACTTCTTTTGTTATGACTTTCTATTAATACATCATCATCTGGACAGGAGTTAGTAATATCAGTTTAAGGCCTTGATTATTCTGCAATCCTTTGCAAATTCACAATTAAACCTTTCTTTCCAAAAACTATTTTAGAAAATCTCTAACTTTTGGATGAGGTTTACTAGTGACAAGCTGAGCTGCAGAATGGAGTAATCTTAGCATTACAGGTTAATTTAGAGTAGAAATCTTATTGTGATACAAATAATCTCTTTTCAATTGTGTTCCAATAAACCTCTAGCCATGGATGAGATTCTTTGTAATATTGTAAGATGGTTGTGTCCTTAGGAGAACCTCATTTGTATTAAACTTGTTCTTTTCTCAAACTATTCCAACATATTCCTAATGAATGAATTGGATGAGTTCATGCTATGAGTTATTGAGTTCATGTTGTGATTTGTTTCCTTACTAGGAGTCATTATCAAGCTTTTCATTTTCTGTTCTTTAGTGTCATACACAGTTTAGAGTAGGTTTTTCTCTGTTTTAGTGTAACCATCCACTTCTCTTTACCAACACTTAGTTCTTTTCCTTCTTGACATAAAACCATAAAACCAAAAACATCATAAAAAAATTAAACACAACGTAGTGAGAAATAGATACCTAGGCACATATAGTGCACCACACTTCAGTAGTTTACTGACCCTGGTTGATAATTTATGACCTCAATTTAGGAACACTAAGTTGAGCACAACAGTAGCTAGAATTGAAGCCATAAGAATGTTTCTTTATTTTTCAAGATTTCAACAATTCAAAGTTTATCAAATGGATGTTAAGTCTACTTTCCTTAATGGTGATGTAGAAGAAGAAGTTTATATAGAACAACCAGAAGGATTCATTTTGGGAAATGATGAAAAACTTGTTTGCAGACTTAAAAAGGCTTTATATGGTATCAAAAAAGCTCTTAGGGCATGGTACTATCGTCTTGAAAAATATCTTCATTAACAAGGTTTTTGAAAGTGATCTACTGATAGTAACTTATACAACAAAATTGAGAATTATAAGCTATTAATTGTAGTTGTATATGTTGATGACATCATTTTTGGAAGTAATGAAGAGTCCATGAGTCAGAAATTTGCTTCTGTTATGCAGAAAAAATTTGAAATGTCTTTACTTCGGGAACTAACATTTTTTCTTAGCTTACAAGTGCAACAAGCAACAGATGGCATATTTTTGTCACAAGAAAAATATCTTAAGCAAATTCTAAAGAAGTATGGGATGGAAGACCGCAAACCTATGAGTATGTCAATGCTAACTGGATGTAACCTCAGTTCCCATGATGATTCTACCATGGTGAATCAACCAGAATATAGATCCATGATTGGAAGTCTAGTTTATCTAACCCGGAAAAGACCAGACATTATGCATGCAGTTAGGATTGTTGGATTATTCCAAGCTAATCCAAAAGAGTCTCACCTTTAGGCTGTAAAAAGAAGATTCAAATATCTACAAGGGACTCAAGGCTTTGGTCTATGGTATCCAAAGAATGTTGATCTCACTCTTCATTCTTACACAGTTGTGGATTGGGCCAGAACTGTTGATGATTGAAAAATAACTAGTGGTGGTGCATTATATATGGGGCCCCGATTAGTATCTTGGTTCAGCAAGAAACAAAGTTCTATTGCCTTATCTACAATAGAAGTAGAATATTTGGCTGCCGCATCATGTTGCACACAAATCCTTTGGATGATGTAGACTCTAGAAGGCATTCAAATCAAATTTTCACATCCCATCTCCATTTTATGTGATAATACAAGTGCCATTAGTATCTCAAAGAACCCGGTTATGCATTCCAAGACCAAGCACATTCCTATCAAGTATCACTTCCTACGTGAACAAGTGCTTTAAAAAAAGGTTAAATTGGAGTATGTTCGCTCCAAAGAACAAGTTGTTGATATATTTACTAAACTTCTTCCCAGGGAAGCATTCAAATATCTCTGACAAAAGCTGGGAGTTGTCTCTACCTCTGTGATCAAATCAGCTTAATTTCAGAAATTTAAAATTGATATGTTGGTTTCATAATGGCAAATTGCGTATATACGCAAGTTTATGTGCATAAAAACATGTATGGGTTTTGCTGACAGAAATTCTATGGGTTATAATTCATAACAGTTATGGTTCTATTGGGTAATCTTTGTTGTTGGTCCAGTATTCATCCTTTTGTATCATTCTTTGATATTTATCTCTTTGATGAATATGCTTTGATGAATTGGTTGTTGAAGGTGCTCAGGATGCACAAGCTTAGGGGGAGCACCTGCCTTGTTGAAAAGGATGCATTGTTGGCATTCTTATTTTATAAAAATTCATTTCTATAATTTGATGAAAAGGGAATGTTGATACTCATGATGTAAATTTTTATATTCAATCATGTAAGGACTTTTTCAAAATTGTAAACCCACTTGGTTGGGTAGTTGAGTCAATTATGTAATTCTGCTTGGTTGGATCATTGCTGTAAGTATGAGTCCTTGGTAATAGGAAAGGTCATACTCAATTGATTTATAGAGTCTGAAAAATCTACTTGGAGATTCAACATGACCTTAGGGGAAGCATGGCCAAAATAGTTCCCTTTGCCCTTGATGTCAAAGGGGGAGAGTATTTAAGGTGTTTGAATAATGGTTATGTTTACTGTATCTATCTGTTGTGGTGATCAAACACCATCATAGTTTCCATCAATTCAAAAGGGGGAGATTGTTGGAAATATGACTCTTTTGTCGTAATATGTTGTCCTTGATGGAAACTCTCTAGTAAAAGATAGAGTATATGTCTTCTAGAGAAGCTCAGTAGTCTATCAGAGGATATGTGTAATGTCCAGTAGAAAATTGGTTAATTTTCATATTGTAGATTCTATACATGAGTCTGTACAAGCCAAGTCGCGTATACACGCAGATAAGAAAGATCCAAGTCACGTATGCCTTTTGTGCTCTAAAAATATGATACCAGGGGGCATTACCAGTGTATCAACCCATAGTATTGAGCATCGTGTCATCTATTTTGATTCCGTCCAAGAATACCATTGGAATTTGTGTGGTTTTGAATCATGGTATTGGTAAAGGCTAAATCAATATAAGAAGAAGAAGATCTCAGTGCAAAGGTGTGCATGGGCATGGGCTGTCACTAAATACTTTTCTCTAAAGTATGTCTGCATGGGATGAACTCTGTTTTATTGGTAGATCTAAATCTATGATGAACCATTGGATATAATGATGGATCAAGATCTATAGACCTGAAATGACTATGTTCCTGCAAGATCAATTGAAGAGATGATTAGATCTGTGATCTGGCACATGTTTTCTGAAGTGAAGTGAAGACATTTAGGTAAGTTTTATAGATATGATACATTCTGCAAAGTTAATATTTACATATCTATACACTAGTTCATCTTGGTAAAAGTGCGTATATATGCGGCTTTGTCATAGAAAAGGCACATATGGAAGTCAGGGTTTTCTGAAGCTTATTACAGAGGATTTCTGCTTATTTCTATTGTATTTCTATTGTTTGTCAATGAATTCCTCATGTAGATCTAGGTTGCTTAAATGTTGTATATGATGCTAAGTTGATTATGTACAAATATGATCAATGAGTGAGTAAATATGTTCAATAATGTCTGACTGATCATGGGTTCTACAATACTGAAAATATATCTGACTGAAAGCCTCAGATCTAGTTCTGAGACTGGCCATATTCTAGAAGATCAGTATTCACATATCTATATGTAGGTTGGTGTGAAGGAAAGCACGTATACACACGGGTTCAGTAAAGCAATGTAGCATATTATTTTTAAGATAGCGAATGTTCAAGGCTTAGTTTTATTCTACATACTGATTCTAAAATTTGGGTTATTGTTGTGCTTTGGTTACAATGATCTCACTATTTTGATTGAAGTATTGGGTGAAGGTTATTATTGTTGTTCTTTATGAAGAGTTGTGTTGAAGCTGTATGATCCAGTATGAAAATTGATGAAATGTGGTCTACAGTGGTTCTGAGGGTTGAAGCCTTCAGTATGGAAGTAGAAGCCGATGTTTAGATTAGGGGGTTGAAGCTCCTTTCCAGTAGAAGTTGGAGAATGATAGAAGGTTGCAAACTTCTGAAGGTATATGCCTGTGTACTAATATGAGTCTACATTAGTACAATATTGTAAGCAGTTTTCATATAATAAATATTGAAGACAAAGATGACAACAACGATGGTTTTTTCACGAATTGGGTTTCCACCTTAAATCTTGGTGTTCATGTGTGATTCTCTTGTGTGATGATTTATTCTATTGTTACTGCACATATTTACTTCTTAACTAACAGATGCATAACTGATAAGTTGAGTTAAATATTGTTTCAGAAATTATATCAGTATATGTAAATTTCTATTGGTATATTCACGTGTATACGCGAGTTGGTTTCATTAATCTCGCATATGGAATTCAGTAAAGAAAAGGTAAAAATTTATTAGTAAGCTCTAAATACTGATTCACCTCCCCCCCCCCCCCCCCCTCTAAGTATTTTTCCCAACATTTCCCTGCTCCATTAGGTTTAGTTTCAATTGTTTATTCTCTTGCTGCAAGAAAGCCATCATGAAATTGGCTTTCACTAGGCCATCATTGAGCTCTCTAATTTGAGCATCTTTCTCCTTGATTATGTCATCTACTACCTTATTTCCACGTTTTTATCCTGGGTCATCCATCTCAAATTCCGAAGGTATTTGTTTCTTCACTTTGCAAATGTGAATCATGTCTAGTCCTTGGTGATTCCTCTCCAATGGATTCAACCTGCACTTCTTCTTCAGTAAGAAAACCAAACTTCTTACCTTTCTTGTTTTTCTTAGAAATCTATGCTCTAGGCTATGTTTTTGTCACTAATGGCATGCTTGATGTTTCAACTCCTTGTGGTCTAGAAAATAATGAAGGAGTGATTTGAATTTTTAACAGCTTGAGACAGGTAAGAGAGAAGTTGCCTCCAAGAAACTTTCTCATGACATATGATTTATTATAAGAGTAGAATTACACCTAGACAATGAATTAGGACCATTTGAAAACCAAGAGAGATGTCAAATTTTATTTGAAAATATAAAAATTTTACCATAAGGCTCTCACTACAGTGGAAATAGTAATTTTCATCATTGTGACTATTGGACACTAATAGGAGGGGTCTGAAAAATGGGTTTACCTTTTCGAATTTTTACTATGTGGCATCCTCTCACTCTATTCATACCCCACCCTGCCTAAAACCACTTACCACCCTAACCCTCCTCTGAAATCCACTCCATCCCGCTCTGGATTAAAGAGTTAGACGTAGAGCATTCTACACCTACACCATCCCATTCCTACAATGTATCCCTTCACTTCCACTCCCCTACTACCACATATTCATCCCACTCGACCCCACTCCCGTTAGCGTTACACTCCCTACCCAACCAAATCCCATAATGTGGCCTATCCGTAATTTTATCCAATGAATACCCTCTGATAACATTCAAAACCCCAATGTTAGGTATGTTTCTATATAAAATGACATTCTCCCCTTCTAGACACCCCCTCCTATGAAATATTCTAAATTAAAAAAAAAAAATGTTTCCATAGCAAACTAGTCAACCATTGAACCTTCCAACACGATCGATATCAGCAAAACCAAGACTTGTAAACCATCCATTCACCAGAATCACCTGACACCAACTGTAAAGTGTCAATCCTGACCTCCAATCAACCAAATTATTGGTTAATTGCAACAATCCCAATCTCTTCCTTTTGTCATAGTCCCTAAAGGAAAAACTCCTAAAGAAAGCTAAGAAAACTGATGAAAACCCTATGCAACCTCTTTATTTTGATTTAGACCACCTACCCCTAGTATACTAGTAGTATAAGATGCTTGAAACAAATTTTGAATTTTATCTTTATGAACCTCACAATTGGTTAAAGTAAAATTACATTGACTAGAGTGATGAATTGGGTTTGCGGGACTCCTTCCTGCCCCAATTCACTTTCCTCAAAACCATCATTTTCCTGAATTTTTGGCATGGTTACATTCTATATATATACCTATCCAAAGAGCCATTGTGGCCCAAAATGGTGACATTATTTTCATCATAACCCCTAATTCAATTAATCAAATGTTGCAAATTCCTTAGTCAATTAATCTAATGTTAGAAAGCCCAAACATTGACTCCCTAAAACCATTCTCTGAAGAATCCCTCATGGATCTTTATAAGAACCTTAACTTTCCTAATAGAGCCAATATTTTTTAGATATTCCTACAAGAGGATGCCCAATTACCTAAGAAGCGTCCTCCATTTCCAAAGTTCATGTTCCCTAAAATGACCAAAGAAATAAGCTCTATTGTTTCTTTCTTACTGGGCTATCAATTCGATCAGTGGGTTGATGAAGCCATCATGTGCGTTCTGTCAATTTTATCAAAGGGTGAAAATACCTCAATCATATTCAACTAGAGTTACTTCTTAGATAATTCCATTCATGAACAATTCTTGAAATTTTCCACAGAAGGTAATTTTAAATATGGTTCAATTTTAGTGTATTACTGAAATTGGACGAGCAAGGAAATTCCGAATTTGTAATTTATTGGGCTTCATTGGTAAGGGAGCATGCCAATGAATTTACCTATAGTGACTATGTTGACTAGTTTTATATGTGGCCTGTTACCTATTGAACAGTAATGTTGAACCAAGAATAGTGCTAGATATAAAGAGATTTATGCATCTCAATGAGCACACTAAAACATGTGATTGGTACTTGTACCTAAACTACACAGAAATCAAAGTATATGAGTGTGAAACCCCTCAATACAGGTTACCTAACTATCTTACTATGATGAATTATCATTAGAATATATCTGAAAAATGATTAATATGGATTATCAACATTGTGTTGTAGCAAAGAAGAAACATCAGTTTAAAATTAAAACACAGGTTGGTCCTTTTATTTGTAACACCAAGGCAGCATGTAAGGAATTTATTATCTCTTAAAAAAATTAATTTCAAGCTCAGATTCACCTAGTCATATGCCCCTTTGGCATCATATCAAAGCTTAGAGTAGAGCAAAATATTTCTCCCTATACTCACACTCCAAGGCCTAAAATAAAGAAATTTATGAATCAATACCATTGGGATGAAAATACCTTACAATAGGAAGAATAATGGGCTATATCTATAGAAATTTCACAGACTCTAGAACCGAAAGAGAGACAGGATAAAAGGCCCAGGTAGGATATTTCTCCTTCAGTTACATAGATTGGAGCAAAGGATTTCTTAATCTACAAAAATAAGCATAAGACAACTACAACAAGATATTACTTGCGTGAATATGATATACAATCTAATATAGTTTTGACAAGTTCTTGTACTTATGTTTTTCCAAGAATAAAAGATATTTTTAAAGAATATCCATCCTCCTCGGTCTCTAAAGAACCTCTAGACATATCTCAAATAGTAGAGTTGGTTCATGACCAAGATGAACCAAACATATTTTCTAAATACAAGGAAATTAAGAAGAAAAATGAGATGCTCAAGGCTGTTGGGCCATGAATACGACCACTTTTTAACACTTATTTCATCCATTTTTACTCTTTTTTATCATGTCATTTATTATAATTTACCATATAAATCCATTTTATAATGATTTATGCTCTTATGGATGAGTATTATTTATTCTCCTTTATTTTTAATAAATTGATGATTATTATGCATAATTTTATCAATGATGGTTTATTAATATTATTATGCATAATTTTATCAATGATGGTTTATTAATATATGTTATTTGAGCACGATTTTCTCAGATTTGTTGTTGCGGCTATTCTCCAAATCTCAGCTGTAAAGCCAAATTTGCCTTGCTCTTGTTGAAAGATTGTTGGAAATATATTTTCTTGTTGATCAATTGGTTGGGAACAATTCAATTTTGTTATGAGAGATCCTATTTACTATTTGATTTCTCCTCTCTTTTGTTATAAAAGGGGACGTTTGTAAAAGAGAGGGGATGGATCATAGTTGTTGCTTTTGTGAATTGTAAACATAATCAAAAGCTGTGTTATTGAAAGCACGATTCCATTGTAATGTTGCTCCAGTTTAATGATTGATTGAATTTGTTGTTCCATTAGCATCATCTGAAGTAGCTTGAGCAGTCCCTGCTAGTGGTGAAGGGCCCAACCCCTGGTAGCGTGAACTTCTCCTCTCTATTATGTTTCCAATTCCTGCAACGTGTGATCGATTTGCTACATGCATGTTACCGTGAGTTTATTTCATTAGTTGTTTGTAATTTTACTGTCTTTATGTATTACACACTCTGTTTATGAGTTATTTCATTATCATATGATTTGAATCTTATTTCTTACAGTGGGTTAATTGAGACAACATATTGCCTTACTTATAACATCCTTGAATTCGCGGAAGTGATATTGGTTCTATCTTACTTAAGTCATAATCCCATGCTTAATAGTTTACTATTTTATTATAATGGATTGCGTTGTCGTTCCTTCCCCATTTAGCAAGAATATTAGTACTCGAATTACTTATCTTGTTATGCTTCATTGTTCGGCATTTGATGTTCCATTCCATTTGTTGTTTCTTTTAACAATTTTTCATTTCAGAGTGCAGATACAAAGCTTCGCTATTCAGTTTTCTGTTCAATAGGATTTACTGTTTAATAGAGTTTTGTTGTTCATTTCCTTTAATTTCGGTTTGCTATCCATTTACATTGCTTTTCGTTTCATATTAATTAGTTTACAAGAGTTTTCTTTCATTTCGATTGCTTTAAGATCACCAACTGTAGAGGACACTGGTTATTGCTTCCAAGTTCCCAGATTGGTTATCTTACATCGATTTCTAAGGGAAGGATTTATTGCTACTGTATCCCTGATCGATGTTTTGTAGATTGGTTTAATTAAGGTTTCAGAACATTTCCATTTATGTTACTGTAATTAGATTTTTTTTTCAAGAATCCATTTACTCTGGTATTTCAAACACTATACTACATATTGCAAGGCATTACTCTTGGATAAGTTGCTGCCTCAGACTTAGTACACTCTTGAAATAAAAAGTGGCTCACGGATTGATAATTAATGTGAGATAAACAGGTGTTAAAAATATACCTTTTATGTCTCGAAAAAGGCTAATACTTATACAAAATTTTGGAAACAAACAACTTCAAAAAATATTCATTTTTTTTCCTTTGACAATGAGAAAGTACAAATGCAGATTGCATTTCTCTAAGCATCAATTCATGCTCCCAAACATGCATATGAATACAAGAAGTTTTTTTTTTCTTCGACACTGATCAAATTCATCCTATTAATCAAATCGGCTAACACAAAAAAAACAGGTGAAATGTTGTATTGAACCTTGACTAGCAAGGTAATGACAACTTCAAAATTCCAAGCTTCAGTCACTAATATCGAGTCTCAATTAAAGCTTGAGAAGATATCCTCTTTAGCTAAAGACCCAAATATTAAATCATTGGAAGTTTTAGTGATAAAATTAGGATATGATCCTAAATATGTAAAATTTGTAGAAGAAATTGTTAAGAGGAAGAATGCAGACATTGCATCATTGAGGAAGCAACTCAAGCTTCCGTCCATTGAATATCTAGAGGAAAAATAAGTTGGGCACTTAGAGAAAGATAAAGAAGACATATTCAATATCATCATTGAAAAAAATGTCCAAATTAAATAGATGGAGAAATTTTTAAAAGAAAGTGATTAGTCCCATCAACAAGAAGTTATTCCACTCACAAGAGTTCCTATTGTAGGCACTATTCCTATGCAGGTACATCAACAACACAAAAATTGACCTCATTAGCTATCACAGGAGGAGTTTAGCCCAAATATGCATCAATAGAATTAATCAAGGCCATGGAATACATGTCCATAAAAGGGCAGGAAATTGAAAATCTGAAAGCTCAACTTAAAACCCTTCAAGAAAAAAATTTAAAGATTGATAATTCATATGCTCCAAAGCTTCAGAAAAGTCACAGATTCACTCAGAGAATTGAACAAATAGATAATGATTTTAGTATGGCTCAAGCCATTATAGAGGCTAAGGAGACTATATGGATTGAAATAAATGAAGAAATCCTTGAAATCTGGCCTTCTATTGAGATAAAGTTTTAGCAGGAGGACCTAGTACAATGATCGAAGGAAATCATTACAAAGGTAAAGGGTAGTATCAGAGAAATTCTAGGTGAAGAAAATACATTGAACAAGGTCCTAAATTAAAAAACTAAAGATGAATTAGAAGAATTTGAGATCAGAGATAAGACAAAAGCCATCTTTGAAGTTGAAAGGGTCATTACCAAAAAGAATCTAATATTCCAATTAGAGAATAAATGCGATAAGTTGGAGGCAAATATTCAGAATTTTGACTCAAAATTCAATGTGCTACATCAAAAGGGTCTGCGAGGGCTAAAAGGAGTTAGAGATAAGTTAGCTAAATTGGAGGATTATCAATAGAAGTTGTACACCATAGCGAAGGACAAATCAAAATTTTCCACTATTACAAGAAAATCCTTCATGGAAGGTTTGGAATTTGACTTACTCATTATAGATGAACTAGAACTTTTATTCCTAGACAAACAAACTTTTCAAAAATATACCGAGGTGAATGAAACTTACATGAATTTGTTTAAATTTTCCATCCTAGATGAGGATAGATGGGATAATTTGTGTAGAATTTTGGTGTAAAGGGAAGTTTCACATCTTCAGCAACAAAGAAACACATTTTCAAGCCTAGTCATCACCAGCAATCCTTGAAGCTAGTGCCAACATCTTTAGCTATTTTTGTTATCCTATATTTCTGTACTATTTTTATATAGACTGTTTTAAGATCATCTGTAACATTCATATTTTAAATCAATATATTTTGTAAAATACTGTATAAATAATTCATAATTTGACTTATTATGGGTTGGGACTTGTATGAAGATATAATTTTTTCGATGTAAATTTGTTCACTGAGCTAAAGGTGATAATTTTAAGCAATACAAAAAGTTGTTCTAGGATTCATGTGTGAGACAATTTGGTGTTGTTTTTCCTCTTATGAAATTATTATTTATTTATTTTTCCATATGTTATTCTTATCTATATGATTTAAATAAAATTATGGGTTGAATTTGTTTAATTTCACTTTTCTCTCGCTTATAAACAATATATGTGCTTTCAAACTAAAATTAAATATAGAATTCATTTCCAAATTATTTATATTTAATTGAATCTAAATAGTTTCCTCCAATACACTCCACGAATTCTCCAAAAGATCCAATAGTCTACCTACCTTGCCATGATACACTTCATATGTTATTTTTGTACTTTATTTAATTAATGATTATGAATCCATTTCACAATGGCTTAGTCTTGAAGTTTCAACCAAATATTTCAAAAATCAACCTTTGAACTCAATAACTAGCCTAATACCTTTAATCAACGAATATAAATCATAAAGAGAGATCCATATTTGAAGCTGAAAGGGCTAGATCCCAGATTCCAAAGTGGTTTTGCAGTTACCTCTGGGTTTCTCTCACAACCTTGGGAAATTACAGAGTGCTAACATAGTGGCGACCATCCTGGGGAATAGAACCCAAACACATCAAATTTAAAATCAACTTTTTTCTTGTAACATTTAATTTTTATGCTTAAAGCTACCTCAAAGTGTGTGGCTAAGAAATAGATCTTATTAAGGTTGTTTTCCACTTAAAGTTATACATATTTTACACTTGTAAATATACTATTGTATATCTGGCTCCCAAAAGGATATATACTAGATCTAATATAGATTTTAACCCTCCTAAAATTGTTGAAGATCGTAAAAAGTTGGTAAGGAAAAGGAATCCTACAGAAAGTCGAGCTAGTATTATCTCCTTATCAAGAACAAATTATTTACCAGAAAGTCTTGTAACAATTGAAGATATATATTTTGACTTGTAGTTTGAGAATAGTCTTTTCATATCTAAATCACATAGTTTTACACCTAAAACTATTTTGGATGAAGCTCAATTGAAACCTTTTCATAAAGTCCAAAAGGCACATGCTTCAAAATCTGATAAAGATATTATAGAGCAGTTTGAAAAAATTGAAGATATGGTTAGAATATCAAATATGACTATTGAAGGTTTTAATCAAAAATTTTATGTTATTACCCCTTTTTCATTGCCAATTCCTGCATTCATTCCACCATTATCTACCACTCCATTTTCATACACCCCTATTTCAACTTCAACTCTTATTCCTAACATAACAATTGTACATACTACAACATTCGCATATTCTTCTACAAATCCTCCACATTATTCATCAACGACTACTGTAACATCATCCATGACTCATATTCTAGTCATGGCAGGATGATATGCTGCATTGGCACTACAAGCCCCATTACATGACATGCCACAAAACTATGCACATAGAATACCACAATTTGATGGTATAGGTCCTATAACAGTGCAACAACACATCAATAGGATAAATTATTTCTATGATCTACAAGAAGTATATTTTGACGATGTGAAAATAAGATTGTTTGCACAAAGTTTAATGTGAAAATTAAATAAATGGTATAGAACATTACCAGCTGAAAGTATTGCAGATTTGCAATAATTCCATAAAATTTTCCTTACTAGATCGGAAGTCAAGAAGAACCTACTTCAAATTATTGTAGAATATGAAGTTTTAATAAGGGCCTCAAATGAAACTATCTAGGATTACTGCACTAGGTTTAACAATTCTTACAACTCTATCCCAACTGCAATAAACACCCACTTGGATTGGCCCTAATCCTCTTTCTGGAATGATTTGATGCTGATATGGCTTATTAGTTGAGAGAACAAAGCTCAACCACACTTGAAGAAATGAAAAGTAATGTTTTTATTGTAGAGGCTAATTTATTAGCCAAAAAATCTAAGATAAGAACTGAAAGAAGGGTCATTATCAAAGAATAACTTTCTTCTTCATAAGACTTAAAACTAGACAATCCAGTTAAAACTATGGAAATAATTATGGAGAGAATGATTGTGGTAGATAGAACACCTCATAGCGAACCTCAAGGGGGACCTCAAATTCAAAATCCAAAATTTAGAATACCACAACCTCAGATGAAACAGAGAGAAAAAATATTTCAATTTGATCAGCAAATATTACCCCCTTTCCAAAAAAAATAAATTCTGAAGAAGAATCATAAACTATGCAAGAACTAGAAGATCAAGTAAATATTTTTAGGGAAGGTGAAATAGACCTTGTTTTTAGAACAAAAGAGGAACATGAATTGTTCCAATCTTCATTACCAGAGGCTATGCCCACAAAGTCACCAGATTATCAACAAGGATCTAAAAATGTTATCATGGAAGTACATAAGAAATAAATCCTAAAAATTAAAAATACAACAACAAACCATCCCAAAAAATAATCCATTGATACACCTTCTACTAGTCAAACAAAATAAGTGACTCAGAAAGAATCCTCTCAGAAACAAACTCCTAAAATACAAGAGGTAAGTATTAAGGAAGTAGAAAATTCTCAAACCTTTTTCAATATTGAACATGAGCTTCCAAAGGTCAAAATCCTAGTTCCATTTCTTGAATTAGTAAGGAAGGATGTCTATACAAGTCAAGTTGTAAAGGCACTAAAAATTGAGGAATTAACTAACAGTGTTAATGTAACTGATGATCAACCCAAATTACTATTCAAACCTAAAGTAGATGGTATTCCACAAGATTTCAGTGTTCCTCCATTTTATGTTAGTATAAACATCCGTGATTTTATTCAACATAATTCTATGTTAGATTTAGGTCCCTCACACAATATTATGCCAAAATCAATCACAGAAAATTTTGGTTTAGACATAACAAGACCTTATACATACCTTTACACCTTTGATTCAAATAGAGTAAAATTCTTCGGATTAATCAAAGATTTTTTCTGTTACTCTTGCTCAAATCACAGCCAAAATTTTAGTAGTGGACACTTTTGTGGCTGATATTCATCCTAAGTATGGAATTCTCTTGTCAAGATCATCGAGAGAAAAATTATAGGGTACAATACAATTGAACATGAGATATGCAAGAATTCCTATTTTTGACCAAAAAAAAAGACTGTATATGGAAACCTTAATGAAATACATGGTAAGTAGCTAAGACAATCCTAACAATTATCTTGTTTACTCTGTGCATTCAAATATGGATTCTTTCATTTTTCACAATGATATTTTTTTGGAAACATAGGATCAAGTTATAGACATAAAACTAGAAGAGAAAGATGTTAAAAAAGAAAAAAATGAAACTCAAGAACAAGTAAATCCGGATGGGTTATGGGACCTGGATTTTGATGGCGCAGTGAGTAAAGAAGGAATTGGTATTCGAGTATTGATCTATAATACAGAATCAGGTACAACAAAGAAATACTCTTATAAGCTAAATTTTGAATGCACAAATAAGTTAGTTGAGTATGAAAATTTTATAATAGGACTAAAAAAATTAAAACAATTGGGAGAAAAAAATATTTCAAATCATGGATACTCAGAGTCAATCATAAAACAAATCAAAGGTGAATATTTATCTAACCATCCTAGAATGAGAGCCTATAGAATTTTTTTTATAGATTTTTTGCAGTTCTTTCAAGAATACCAACTATCATTAATTCCTAGAGATAAAAATGTTTTTCCTGATGCATTAGCTACTTCTGCAAGTACTTGCCAAATGCCTTTTAGAGAAAGAAGAAAATTAGAAACTGATGTCAAACATAGACATGTTATTCTTGATAATATAAGATATTGGCAAGTTTTTTATAATAATAAAAAACTTGATAATACTGCAACTAAAAGAGGATTTTGAAAATCTGAACATTGATATAGAACAAAACAGTGAGGAAAATGAAGAGGGAAACATTTTAAATCAAGGTAATGTAAAGTTTGAGGAATATGAAATATTGAAATTAAAGAATAATATAATTCCAAGGGGTCTTGTACCACTTGAATAATTGTTTGATTTTAACAATGTATCAAAGAAGACTTCAATTAAACCAACTCGATCCGAAGTATAGGATTGCAATATAAGAACTGAAGAAAATCCTAAAATTGTTAAGCTCTCCAAATCATTACCCCCCAAATAAAAACAAAGGTACATCGATTTTTTTAAACAATATACGAATGTATTTTCATGGGGATATGCAGATTTAAATTTTTATGAAAAATCCATAATTCAACATATCATACCCATCAAAGAGGATCAAAATCCTTTTAAAAAGAAATTGAGGAGAGTTAATCCTATTCTACTTCCTTTGATAGAGAAATAGGCTAAAAATATGTTTGATGAAAACATTATAGTACCATTTAGATTTTCTCAGTGGGTGTCCAATCTGGTACTAGTAAGAAAACATTCTAGTGAAATAAGGTTGTGTGTCGATTTTATAAAATTGAATAAATTTTCTCTCAAAGATAACTTCACCTTAACAAATATGGATCATATAATTTAGAGGATAGTTGGATCAAGCAGTATCTCATTGCTGGATGGTTTTTCTAGTTATAACCAAAATTTAGTACACCCTGATGACTAAGATAAGACAACTTTTACAACACATTGGGGAAATTTTACATATATCAAAATTCCTTTTGGATTGATGAACGCAGGGGATAATTTCCAAAGAGAAATGTATATAGCTTTTGCAGATGAAATAGACAGATTCATTGTGATATATTTAGATGACATAATTTTTTTATACGAAGTTGATGAAGATCATTTACATCATTTGAATATTGTTCTTGAAAGGTGTAGGAAATATGTTATATCTTTGAATCCAGTTAAATCATTGTTTGGTTTAGAAGAAGGAAATTTATTAGGTAATATAATCTCAAGAGATGGTATTAATATTGACCCGTCTAGAATTGAAGCAATTATGAAAAGTGATCCTCCAATAAACAAAAAAAAAGTGCAATTTTTCATTGGTAGGGTAAATTTCCTCAAGAGATTTATACCTAATTTAGTTGAACTTCTCAGGGCCATAACTAATATGTTGAGAAAAGACACTAAAGTAAAAGGGAACCTAGAAGCAAAACAATCATTTGATGAATTAAAACAAGCATTGACACAAGCTCCTATGCTAATCATCCTTGACTTTACAAAGGATTTCATGATTTTTTCTTTTGCATATGAACACACCTTTAATTGCAACAATTTTGTTGCAAAAAAATGAGTAGTCTTTAGTGCGACTTTTTGAAGGCTTTTACGGTGAATTTTTACGATGTAATTTCTCTAAATTTCGACAGGAATTTATTGAAAAGAGAAGTTTGATTGCTAAATTTTCACAATCGAAGTGCTCTAGAGGTTTTTGAGGGTGCTGAATCCATATATAGAGTTAGAAAACTAGTTCGAATAACAAAAACCAAGATTTTACCTGAAAATGTTTCACTGGATTCCGGCACCTGAAACTTCAAAAATTCACACTAAGGACAACTCCACAAAAAAATAGTGAAGGATATGAATAACCTATTGCTTTCTTCAGCAAAGATTTGAGGGATGCCACATTAAAATACAATATCATGGAAAAACAAGCCTTTGCTTTAGTGAAAGCAATCAAATATTTAAAATTTTATATTCTACATTCCCATGTCATTTCCTTTTCCCAAAATAATGTGGTAAACGATATCCTTACACAAACTGATCCGGATGGGAAAAGAGGAAAATCGATTGCAATTATTGTAGAATATGACATTGAGATAAAACCCACTAAGTTTGTTAAAGGTGAAGGATTGGAAAAACTTATGCATGAGTCCAATTTTCATGCACTATAAATAAAATTTATATTTGAACTCGATGAATGGGAAGAGAAGGCAACTCCATAGGTATTAGAAGAATTTTCTACCTCTACTCGGTATGCATACATTATTTTTGTATTACATAATTTACAATCTCCTCCTGGTTTCACTAAGACAAAGCATGATTTCTCAAGTTAAATATATATGAAATGTTTCATTTTAGATCAGAATGTGTATTAGAAAGACACTAGAGATGTTTTTCTAAATTATTTATTGTATAATGAAGCAGACAAATTAATGCAGGAATTCCATTAATGTGACTATGGAGGAAATTTATACTGGAGAAAAACAGGCAACAAAATCCTAAGGGCTAGTTTTTACTAGCCTACCATGTTTGCAGATGTTCATAAGAAAGTTATCACATTCCATTAGAGAAAAATCCTTGAAGGAAAATTATTTTTTTTCCTTTTCCATTAGAACCAGTTTTAGTTAAGGCTCCTTTCCAAAAATGGGGTTTAGATTTTGTTGGAGAAATCCATCCAAGCTCTTCATCGCAACAAAATTGGATTTTGACAGCCATTGAAAAATTCACTAAGTAGATTGAGGCTATTCCAACCAGACAAGCTAAAAACACTGTAATCATTGAATTTTTAGAAGATAATATTATTTCTAGATTTGGTTGTCCAAATAAGATCATTACCGACAATGTTGTTGCTTTCAAAGAAAAGAGAGTGATTGAATTTTGTCACAAATACAACATAAAATTAGGGAACTCTACTGCTTATTACCCGGAAGGGAATGATTTAGTTGAGACTTCTAATAAAAGTTTATTCAACATCATAAAGAATCTATCACAGGAAAATAAAAATTCTTGGCATAACAATTCCCTATGGGTGGACAAAATTAGCAAAATAAATTTATTACATTGTCTCCTTTCCAATTGGTATATGGAATGGGTAAAATTTTTCCTACCTTCCTCGGAATTGTTGGAATCATGATTTCTATTAGAGAAAAACCCGCAAGCGTTAGTATCCGCTACAATCATCAGAGTTAGGATCCACGAGAGGTGAAACACACAGGGAGAGTTGAACCCAATGTCCAAGAATCTCGCCACCAACGCGAGTCGTGTGAGTTTCGAACTCAAGACCTGTCGCTTTGATACCACTTGTTGGAATCATGATTGTTGTTAGACCAAAACCCATAGGTGTTAGTCTCCGCTACAATCTCCAGAGTTAGGATCCACGAGAGGAAGTTACTCCATGTTGTGAAACACATGGGGAGCATTGAACCCAATGTCCAACTGGAATACTTGTACTAAAACTTTTGCAGGAATCAAAAGTAGATGAAAATGACTTAGAGAGAAGGATAAATAAAACCATACAGTTGCAAAAATCTAGGGAGGAGGTCTACAACAAAAATCAAGTAATTTAGGAAAAAATCAAGAAGACCTATGACAGAAGGACCAAAATAGATAATTTTAAATTAAATGATCTTATTTTCAAGTTTTATGCCAGGAATGAAGACAAAGGAAAGCATGGTAAATTTGATAGTCTATCGAAAGAACCCTTCCAAATAGAAGCCTACCAAGCAGATAATGAATTATTTTTAAGTATTTAATAGGAGAAGAACTACCAAGTGGACCTATCAATGGAAAACTCCTAAAACACTGTTTTTTCTCAAGAATAAATAGGTTTTCATTCAGGACATTGTGAATATCATTTTATTTTTTCTACTGCAACTATGGGTGTCTAACATCATAGATTAAAGCTTGTTGAGAAGGCCCTAATTTTATGATGAGTTGTTTCCATACTTATAATAACAAAAATGAATCAATTCAGCTGTAAAATAGAGATAGCATGCCCAATGTATTAGGCTACAAGTCTACGGTTTTCTTTGTGCCTCACAAGGAGGATGCCATCCCCATTGGAGCTATTTTTTGGGTCCTATATTTTATAGGATAGATTGATAAATGTTTGTTGATTTGTATAAAGATGTTGTAAATAATATTTCACCTTTCAAATTATTTCCATGAAAAATAAAAACAAATAGAAAAATAGAAAAAAAATAGAAAGAAAAAGGGGATAAAAAAATATACATTTGTGAAAAAAAGGATAAAAAATATAGAAAATAAATGAGAAAACTCCCAAATAAGTGAGCTAGTATAAATTCCACTCAAACAAATAAAAAATTATGTATAAATTTATAAAAATAGAAAAATAATTCTTGCTGGTCTAAGCGCAGCATTAGAGATAAGTTATAAAGTTTAATTAGACTAAATCACACCATTTAAGTGTGGTTAGCCATGTAATAAAGTGAGTTTTGTTTTTTTTTCAAGTGTGATTAATTATTTTCATCACGATTAATTTAATGTAATAATGTTTTTTGAAGCACGACATTGTGTAGTTTTGTAATAAAGTTTGAATAAGATTCAACAGTGGCGATCTAACCCACCCGATGCAACGATGGGCTAGTAGCTTCAGAGCCCCCTAGCCCATCCAACGATTAACCACAAGGGGGGTGGGGGGTGTTCGAAAATCATTTTTTTCCTTTTCTACTTTTTACTACGTGGCATCCTATCACTTTTTTTGAATCCCACACCCTTTCCTAAAACCACTTACCACCATACCCCTCAACCAAAATCCACTCCATCATGCTCACGCCAAAAGAGTTAGCCGTTGAGCATTCTCTGCCTGCTCCATCCCTTTCCTGCCACATAACCCTTCACTCGCACTCCCATACCACCACGTACATGTCTCGCTCGACCTTTATCTGCTTACCATTACACTCCATACCCAACCAAATATCAGCACATGACCTATCTGTTATTTTATCCAATGGATCCCCTCTTATAATGTTCAAAACCCCAATGGTAGGTCCATTTTTGCATAAAATGACATTTTCCCCTTCTGGCAACCCCTCCTGTGAACTGTTCTAAACTATTCAAAAATCCAAGTTTCCATAGAAAACCAGTCAATCATTTAACCTGCCACCATAATCCAGATCAACAAAACAAGGACCTCTAAAACATCCAATCACCAGAATCGCATATCACAAGTTGTAAATTATCAATCCCAACCTCTAGTCGACCAAATTCTTGGGAAATTGTAGAAATCCTAATCTCCTCATTTTATGATGTCCCCTAGAGGAAAAGCTAAGAAAACTGATGAAAATTATATGCTACCTCTTGCTATTGATTTAGACCACCTGCCCCTAGTAGATCAGGAGTATAAGATACTCGAAACTAGCTGTGAATTTTATCTTTACAAACTTTAAAATTGTTTAAAGAAAATTTTACTATAGTGGAAAGAGTAAATTTGATCACTGTGACTATTAGACACTAATAAGGGGGTCTAAAAAACAGTTTTACCCTCTTACACTTTTTACTATGTGGCATCCTCTCACTCTATTCGCACCCTACCCCGTCTAAAATAAATTAACACCCTAACCCCCATCCGAAATCCACTCCCTACTGCTTCGGATTAAAGATTTAGACACTAAAAATTCTACTCCCAGTCCATCCCATTCCTACCATGTATCCCTTCACTTCCACTCCCTTAATACCACATATGCATCCCGCTTGACCCTGCTCTCCTTAGCATTACACTCCCTACCCAACCAAATACCACAACATGGCCTATGCATAATTTTATCCAATCAATACCCTCTGATAACATTCAAAACCACAATGGTAGGTCTGTCCCTATATAAAATGACCTTCTCCCCTTTTGGATGACCTCTCCTATGAAATATTTTAAATTTTTCAAAAAAAAAGTTTCCATAGCAAACCAGTCAACCATTGAACCTACCAACACGATCGATATCAGTAAAACCAAGACCTGTAAACCATCCATTCACTAGAATCACCTGTCACCAGCTGCAAAGTGTCAATCCCGACCTTGAATCAACCAAATTATTGGGTAATTACAATAATCCTAATCTCTTCCTTTTGTCACGGTCCCTAAAGGAAAATATCCTAAAGGAAAAGCTAAGAAAACTGATGAAAACCCTATGCTACCTCCTGTTGTTGATTTAGGCCACCTACCCCTAGTAGATCAGTAGAATAAGATACTCGAAACCAGTTTTGAATTTAATATTTACGAACTTCACAATTGGTTAAAGTAAAATTACATTGACCAGAGTGATGAATTGGGTTTGCGGGAATCCTTACTACCTGAATTCATTTTTCCTCAAACCCATCATTTTCTTATATTTTTGGCATGGTTCCATTCCAGATATATCCCTAGCCAAAGAGCCATTGTAGCTTAGAATGGTGACATTATTGTCACGATAAACCCTCAGTCAATTAATCCAATGCTGCAAATTCCTGAGTCAATTAATCTAATGTTAGAAAGCCCAAACATTGACTCCATAAAACCAGTATCTGAAGAATCCATCATGTATATTTATAAGAACATTACCTTTCCTAATAGAGCCAATATTTTTTAGATCTTCCTACCTGAGGATTCCCAAGTACCTAAGAAGAGTCCTCCATATCCATCCTCCATGCTCCCTGAAATGACCAAATAGACCATCTCTATAGTTTCTTTCTTACTGAGCTATCGATACGATTAGTGGCTTGATGAATTGATCATGGGTTTTCTGTCAATTTTATCAAAGGATGAAAAGCCTTCAATAATATTCAACTATAATGGATTCTTAGA